>JABMBR010012727.1:0-169401 GCA_018881525.1 Meteorus sp. PSUC_FEM 10030008 | reverse complement strand
ATTTTCCTATATGTTACACACACACACACACACACACACACACACACACACACACACACACACACACACACACACACACACACACACACACACCAATTTGTAATCGTCTAAATTGTAATTTTAATATTATCGATATATTTTTATTCTTCTCGTGTAATCATTCATAAATTCTTTCATATTTGATCGGATCCAGAACATGTGGGGGTTGTTAACTGGTACTTAAATGTCCATTGTGATGACGTTGAAGGTTCTCAGTTACATGTGAGAACATCAATAATGTTCCGGGGTGTTCTAAGATCATTTGTGTATAAGAACATCTCGTAGGAATATCATAAATAATTTGGTGATGCAATAAATTAAATATTTTTAATATTAAATACATGCGGAAGAATGTTTTCAATTGATGAATTAGTTCAATGCAAGTCGAGTCATCTATTCCATCGAGTTTTTACAGTGTCAATACTCCATGGAAAATCCTGCAATTTATTTTCATAATAGAAGTTCATCGAAACATCAGAACATAATATTACTTTTCCCGAAACTTTCACTGTAATTTTTTTTTCTGAGTTACTGAGATGCTACAAGGTGATATATATTTCACTAAGTATTGCTTTGTATCACCGAACGACATCTGAAGAATATTCAATCATTCTGTTGAGCGACGTTCAATAAGTCCCGTATGAGTCTCTATATACATTACGTGCTGGGCGTTTCTGAAAGTGTGTGAATACACAGAAAATAAAAATCCATGAGTCCACACAATAACGACAAGAGAGTTGACAAGTTGGGTCATTGGGATTCCACATGTACAAGTTGTTCGTGTCCTCCGCGAAAGTGCAACCATCAAGGTCCATACAATCTCTTGTTTTTCATTTGAGTTTATTGGAATAAAAACGTATTCACTTTCTCAATCATATCATTTCAATCGATTATCGATCGAAATGTTTGATGTTGAATCATTGGGATCAAGTCAAAGGAATTTTTTACTTTTTCTTTAATCGTAATTATTCAGAATTGATAAAAATATGATAAATTTTCTTCTTCCACTTTGAACATGCAACCAATTCAATAATTGGAAAAGATAATAAAATAAATACAGGAGATGAAATTGAGTAGGAGAGTGAATGAACATTGGGAAAGTGATGATGAAATAATTCTGATATGTCACAACGGAAAAATTTGGAAGAAAAGAGAGTAAATGTTGTTATTATGACAAAACGATCAATAAATCATTATGAATTCACTGAGACATTCCGAAACTGTTCATATGTAATACAGAGATTCACAACGCATGAAGTGTGCAATGGAAATCAATAAAAATGGATAAATTAGCAGAAAAAAAAAATATTTTTACAAAATTAAAAAAGAATAATGTAAGAATAATGAGAAATGTGATGTAATGCTATATGAATTACGGGAAAAAATATCAATTGCATACTTAAATGCTTGAAAATGCAGACTGAAAATGAGTCGCGAGTTTGCAAGAATTGTATTCACAAAGTGTGGTATAACAATAGTCTCATGAAAATTCTAATTGTGGAATTTGCAATTTTACTAATTCATACTCTCTATTTTTTATCTCAAATTTACTACTTCACAATACATAATTCCTGTATTATAACTCCAGCATCGGAACATCAGTTAACTAATAAAATTAATGGCACCCCTCGTTACTTCTTTGCGTAATATCATCTTCTAGTTATGTGCGGATGTATTCAATGAATTTTCATTATTTTCGTTCATAAAAATGAATGACCGCAAGTGTATTCCTATAGTAATAATTATCGATCATTAGATGTGGTGTACATCACTTTCATTATCTGTTTAGATGAAAAAAGATATAAAGCCCATGTAGCATAAAAATTCTCATAACTCCGAAGAAAGTTACATTTTCGTAGAGTATTTATGATGTTCAATGTCCAATGACCTACGATCGATAGATTTGTCGAAATAACAAATTCAAATAAATTAATAACAATTTATTTCAAAAATTTACTATATGGAGAACTATCATTTTATCAAAAAAACTTATTGAGTCGATGATAAATTGTTTCATCATGATGTTCTCATAAAAATTCAGGATTTTCTTGAACAAAACTGCGGTTTGTGATCCTCGATATCCAATTGAAAGATTCGTGAAATTATTGTACGAGAATATTAATTATTTATTGATCATTGTCATTGCTTATTTATTTTCAAACCACCATGCATTAATATTCAAGAGAAAAATTTGAAACCCACGATTCAGCTTTCGATAAATGCTCTGCAAATCTCTTTGTTGACTCACTGTATTGTCCTCAAATTACATCCGGGTTAAGTAGTAAGGCAAGCGTCACTCACTATTGCACACGACGGTAATCTCTCTCCCTCCTCCTATAGATATATTTGTATATGCTAACGGCATTCCAGAAGCCACATGTTTGTCACGCGGACAGAAGAAAATAGAGTGACAATTTATTCATAAGGAAATTTAGATATTTATCATTTCTACTGATGTCATACTCACAAAATCAAAATTCAAGAAATAAGTGTGGCGGTTATCTCTTTACATTTTTTTTTTCCTATGTGGAAATCATAAAAAATCGGGATGTGTGCTTTGACATTTGACGAAATTATTATTCGTCAGGACATTCGTAAAACCGTAATTTTTTGTTGAACGCTGCACCTGGCTCACAAAGACATGATGCCAATGTCCGTCCATATTTAGCTACAAACACAAAAGCGTGGCTCATCATGTTGCAGCGGATATTGTAGGTATATAACGTGTCATGTAATGAATATTAACTAATTTCTTCATGACATCATGGGTGGTTATGAAGATGAGTGAAAAGTAGGAAGGGAAAATCGTGGGTCGGATGAATATTGTCATGTTGTCATATGATTAGGTTCTGTAAGAAAGAAAGGAATGAGAGAGATGAAAAGCACCCTTTGTTGAGTTGAATGGATGGGCACAACAGTATAACAAAATTGTTTCTAGAATTTATATTCTGGATAGGAATATTTGATCTCATAAATCGATTAATAAATAGTTGTGCCATTTCATGGTTTTTTCGATTGACATTGTGTCATATCAACGTGATTTGGATTGAAGATGCCGATGCATTCTCAATGATATTCAACTATGCAAGAGTCCTGATATTTTCCTCTCTGAATTATTTTCAATATTGGAGGATGAGATGTGAAAGAAGTAGATCATATTCGTCCACTGCTCGCACATACCAGGAATATGATCAGGTTGAGAATTGTTGAGATTCGCAATTTAAACCAAATTTTTCGATATTTTTGTGAAAATTCGTTGAGTTGTTGAACTATTGGTTGATCAATCACATCCAATTGATTGAAATTTCACGAGAATTTCTCAGAATGCGATTTGATATTTAAGACATATCAAGAGAGATTAGTATTGCTTTCATTCGATTGATATAAAACATGTATTTCTACTCATTCTTCGATCCATGAACATACTTTGCATACGTACAAAGACATTTCGTTCTCCATTCTTATTCAAAATTGAACAGATTCAATGAACATTAAATGTTGTCATCTCCCTGTTATTCATTTTTCAGGTACAAAATTTTGATTTGGCTCACGCCACAACTCAATTATTTGATGTTGAAAGCAACTTTTTCAAAACTATGACATCCCAAAACGAAATGATATCCATTTCATTGTTTCTTTTTCTCATAAAATACGGTTACAAGTCCTGTGGACAATTTTTCTCCATTCAACCTGACTGAAGTTGAATGCAAATTTTCTGGTGGAATAACCCAAACATTCCTCTGGCGAATTCGTTTATTGCGTTTCTGTTCCAACATTTTATAACATGAAGAAAGAAAAATGAAAACATTCAATTCTCAAAAGAGAAATTGAACGAGAATGCGTCATATATGTGAAGTAATCGTTTCTTCGATCAATACTGCGAAATGATTGGGTTAATGTCGCCACAGTCCTTTAAAATTTGAGAGTGACACTCTTCGATACTGAATAAAGTATGTTGGATCAAAACAACACATATTTCTTCTGATGAATTATCATATATCAGTTTAAAAATAGAAATAAAATGAAGTTAAGAGCATGAAACGATCAAGATAAGGAGTGAAAAAGGATGAATAAGGAATGAACCTTTGCAAGGCCGGTCAGGTTGACGAAATCGTCTTAATGATTCCAGATCCGGTAAACAGAACTGGTTCCCATTGAAATATCAAAATATCTTTCCAAACAGTCATCAACCAGATTTTCACAGTTGTGGATCAACATTTTTCTTCATCAAGGGAATAATCCAATATTGTTCTTAGAATTCTCTTCTCCATCAATTGGCATCAAAACTGTAATATACAATCGAACCAAGGACATGTCACTATACTAATCATTCAAATCCATCTTGAGATGAAATAGGACTGCATACATGAATTTACATTCACATTATCAACTCTTTTCTAGATCAAGACAAAAATTTTCCTCAGGCATCAGTTGAAGACTTTGACATCGATTCTGATCTATGTTAACTTTCCTTTATCATATTCATAGAAAAACATTTCATCCAAAACAGAAACATTAATCCAGAAAATTCTGGGTACTTGAATTGTTCATCAGAACTGTTTGTCGATTTGCCAAACCTAAAATTTAGAATTCTTAGAAGTCAACATTGTCGTTATCAATGAAATAAATGAACACGAATCTCAATAAATGTACCAATATCTCAACAACACCATAAATTTATTCAATTATCAGAGAAAGAAGACAAAATTGAATTCATGAAGAGTTGCCATCATTGGACAGTAAAATTAGTAAATTTCTCCATACAATTATCAAAACATAATTTATCTTGCATTAACGAACAAATACCTGTATTTAAACATACACAATGACGATTTCCAAGTGTATTATGTAGATATATGTTGTCGAATGGTTGTCCACTTTTCACATGGCTGGTGGGGTTGCTCATGGCGTGGTTGTGGTGGGTGGTGTATAAGTAGAGGTCTGCCATCGCCGGCGTTCTCATACCCTCACCACGTCCCTCGACTGCCTCTTACTTTTACTTTTTACGACTCATTCGTATATACTGATCGTCCAGATCGTGTTCGCGTCGCGAGAGCAACGACTCAGGTGCAACACATATCAAGTTAAAGCTTGATTGCTTACTTTCTCAAAGGGAACTAATGTCAATACTATACGTTAAGAACTTGGTTGATTTGTGGTGAAAATTCAAAAAAGCGACATAAATAGAAACAAAACTCGTGGAATAATCATGAGCATTCAGTGACAAGTGATTTTGTTATTTGAAAATTATTAATATCTAATGAACATTCGTTCGTGTTGAAGTATATTGAGAAAATTTTTGAAATATTCACCATCAAAAATTTAAATTTAAAAGTAGTCAAAACCATCAACGGAATACTGAACAAAATAACAAATTTGAGATAAGGAAGAGGAAAAAATAGTGAGCAGTGCAGATATGTGGCTGAAGAGTGCGCTTATGTGAGTACAAATTTTGAAATTGAATTTCCTCACTAATTATCAATGATAATCTTCGGATAAATTGTCGAAATGTGAAAGTAATTACAAACAAAAGAATATTCAGAAAAAAAATTCATTTTTTTTGTGATATCAACGTGATAGTTCAGAGGTCTGCTGGACCTTTCTCCATCACGCTCTTACCATACTCGTCTTCTCTCAATCACACTTTTGCGCCGCTCCCTAAAACGACACTAATCGCCGGCACCTGGTTTGCAGTGGCAGCTCGTGCGCCACTTGTTTCAATATGTATGTATGCATGATATATCTATATATCTATTGCAAACTTTCGCTGATTGCTACTAGATCTAGTCAAGAATATATTGCGGTTCAAATTTACAACGTGTTTATTATTTCTATTCTGATATAGTGAGACAGACACATATGATTATAAGGAGAGCATAAATTGGTCAAAGATTAAAAATAGTTCCAGGAGAGTTTTGGGTGAAACTCTTAGTGTTGATCTCTTTTTGTATGCTGAATTTAATGTCTATGAGTTATGATTATTGGTTTTCTATGCTGTGTTCATATGTACAAGGTGTTCCAGATGTACTGGGATTCATTTTGAGAGGAAGGGCTGGGTATCAAAATGACAGCAGTTGCTGGAAATTACAAATGTATTTCTAGTTTTGACTGATGGTTTCTTTGTTGTGTCAACGAAACTTTGATCATTCATTTGTTTTCTCTAGTATTTGAAGACATTGTGAGGAGTATAATAACTGATGAGGTTGATCATGTTGGATGTTTCATTGATTGATCATGTTCTTGGACATTAAGATCTACTGAACTTCAATCACCTGCAAATGGCATTCCAATGTTGAGGATATCAGATCTTGTTTTGATATTATTATAGATGGGTTGATCCTCGTTCATTCTTATCTTTCGACAAAATACTAACGATAAAGTCTTCATGATGAGATAGATATGATACAGTTATGTAGACATGGTACCGTCATATAATTTTGGATTTTACGAAACTTTTCTTCCATTTCTATTGAAAAAAATGTTTTTTCAAAGTTTCGTATTCGGAAAAATTTCATCAGCAATTTAAAAATTTCATACCCATTGATAGAACGAATTTCATCCCTGATTGACAAGACCAATTTGGCACTTGGTTCAACATAGCTGCATCTTCGATTTAAGTTGTTACTCTTTCATATTCACGTAGAAAATGTTTCATCATGGATTCTGAAAAACATGATTTTCTCTAGTGTAAATCCCAACACTGCATGGTCATAGCTCATTTTCGAAATATCGACAATATCAATAGTTCATGTCATTACGACAACCTCATTAACGAGTCCAATGAAAGACATCCATAACTCCACACGAAATTAATTTTGTAAAGTAAAATATCAAATATTAACGTTTTTGATGAATAAAGATCAAGAGAAATTCTCATTTGTCCCATGATTAAGTTGACATTGTATTATCAATGAATAAAAATCGAAAGTGTAAAATACAGACAATTTCATAATCATCAGTTTATTGTACAAACTGGACAAGATGAATAATGAAAGGAGTGAAAATAGTCTCCAATCAAAAATAAACTTCTATCACCAACTGTAAATGAATTAATTCCGACAAACGCTGTTCATGGCGCAAACAAGAAAGTAACGTTATGCGTGAATGAAACTCGCTACTGTGTACCACACACTTTAACCAAGGTCAATAAAATAATTTATAAACATAAATATTAATATTGAGTTACATCAGACTTTTTACTTTAATAATACGATAGTTGCTGTGACAAGTCACGAGTCATTTTCACCTTTTACCTTTGATGAAAAATGACTCCAGGGATATCTGATGATGGTAATAATGTGGCTGATCCTTCCTCACAAGAAATATTGTTGTATTACAAATACTGAAGATTCTGAGTGTGATCATTCAATGCTAGTTTTACCTTTCCCTTTCAATTTTATCAACGTCATACATTCGCTCGTTGTTTGCGTCTCTTCAATTATTTCGAATTCCACTCATCCATATTCAAATCGGAGACAATAACAGAACATTCTGTTGCTGTGGGCACAATTTAATTCAGTAAGATTTATCTCCTTGTAAAATAATGTACGTTGATCTTTTGAAACCAAGATAAGTTTTGTGTTTAAATTCATTGCCATTGTTTGTTTCTTCATATTCATATAAATTATTTGAGTTTCATTCTGGATTACAGGTCGAGTGTAATTGACATTCTCATTGTCCAAAAAAAAAGTTATGTCATTGCTCAATCCTTGTAGCTGGTGCAACAGGAGAATCAGATTTCTTATAAGAAGATTTGTCAATAAAGTAATTTTATTTTGTTCATTTATTCCCTTTCTTTTTCATTCATTTTTTCGTTTTCTTTTCATATTTCTTTGAATTAATTCATGTTTTATTCGTGTATGTGAGAACAAAATAATATGATATGGTAAATATAAATTGGTGGTTTTCAGCTCGAGGCTTGTTTGTGGTATTATCGAGGAGACTTACATAAGCGAAAAACCATCGCGCATGAACGTGCCACCACCATTGAATATAATATTTGCCCAACGCGAAACGCGTATAAACTCTATACGCATAAGTTACTCTCGCGCAAAAGACCGCTTTCTCCATATGGTTCCACTATAAATTCCTCGTCCGCACATTTTTACTTTTTTTCTTCATACATATTTAACGCCTATTGAGGTTATTATGGACATGAATATTAATTACCCTTCTTCAATACATGAAGAATAATACTTTGGATCTAATGCAATTAATAGAAGAAGTGGTGGACTTTTTTCCAACATCAAATTTGTAACTTTCCATGATTGGAATGAAAAATGGAGTGAAAAAAAATTCCACAGTGAAATGGATGATGAATATCATGCAATTTGTCGATGTTAATGCACTTGTATAGATCACCTAGTGACACACATGACGAGAAATCTGAACGAAAAAGTTGCATCAAGCGATTCAATCTCTTCATATCCTTCTTTATTTTCTTTTTTTTTTCCTTGTAATATCGCGTGACTAAAATCGAAAGGTCGTTTATACCACTTTACTTCCTCTGGTATATTAGAAAAGGCGGGACTGTGGGTAATCATTTTTCTTCCTGTCTCGACTTGTGAAATTATATAGAATAGAAGTATAAAATTTTTTCGGATATTAAAAATATTTCAGAGGAAGCCACGACGAGATCTGAAAGGAAATGAACAAATGAAGAAGCAAATATTTGTTGCATCCATTTTTAATCCGGACTTGAGTTGAACGTCGAAAACAGGAGGAATTTTAGGTGACTTTGTTTTTTGTTCCAAAACAATTCATCAAGCTTTCAATCTTCAATGCCTGATTAATCAGTATTATAAATGGAACAATTTGTTACGATCATTGTGAGTGTGAAAGAATGAGCACAATAGAATTAATATGACTGAGAACCGAATGAAACATTTCGTATTGTTAGAAACGTTGAGAATAACAAGTAGAATAATTCAAGAAATTGTAGTAATAACCAAAGGTAACATGTAGTCAGCACCAGTGTCAAATTGAAGAGTCGAGATGTTTACTGCTTTTGAATAATTGTTTGTGCCAACTGGAGAAATCGTCTTCCATCATGAACAGCTGTGAACTTTTGCATTCAATTACATTGAACATATCTCTAACAGTCATTCGTCGTCATGTATCTGCAACTCTTTCCAATTTCATCATATAATATGAAATCAATTAATTCAAATCGTAAAGCCAGTTGAACAAAGTTCTGTGATTGTTCTCATATTATTCACCAAATTCAAATTTTCGATGTAGTATTTTCTGAATCATTCAACACCTGAAGAAAAGATACATCAAGCCAGGAAGAATAATTTATGCACATTTCTCTTTTCTTTTCAACTCTTCTTATATGAATAACCGAAGATCTGAAAACCTCGGAGAGAGGTTGGTCTCAATGGCCAAACTTTCAACGATTATGGTCTTCTAGTATTAGTCACGCATTATGAATGTTGTGTTTTGTAATGAACTAATTTGGAAAATGTCGAGGAAGTGTCTTTGCGTGTTACAGTTTATGCAATGACAAATAACGGAAGTGTCAATAATATTCCGCATTGTTGACCTAATGCTACACTTGAGATGTTTTTCTTAATGTGAACAGTCAAGTACCATGAACCATACGATAAATCTCATAACTCCATGACAAACGGTACATCAAATAATCTCTTCCGGTTATCACGCCCACGCAACATTCATAAAAAATAACGCGTTGATCAGCAAGTTAGATAAGCATTACGGGACCGAACATACGTAACAATATCTCCAGGTTCCACTTTCATTTTTCGTCAATTCGGCATAGTTGAAAATGAAAGGATGTAAAAAAATACTGTTTGATAGACTCCGATCAATCGATAGCCTTGAGCGAAAATAGAGAGTGAGATTGTGTAGTCTTCCAAGGCATTGATGTATAACGGTTTCGTCTGGCGCCTCAGCTGAGACGGAATGGAATTCGAATTGACGAAAAAGTTTCGACCCGAAAGTTACCTGAACCGAATCTATGGAAGCAGAAAAATTGGAACATCAGATATTTTTATCCCACGCAATATAAACACCATGTGGGAAGAATCATTGAGTTGTTCAACATTTATGGTAGTTCTCATGATTACTCGGACTACTTGGAGGAAAAGTTTGGAACGATTCAAGTACTTCATTGTTCCAAACATTCATCAAAAACTCACCTAGAAAGGTTTCTTGTTTAGCTATATGGATCATCTCCTGACGCAAAATGATCACTTCCAGATGCAGAATTTACTCTTCTCATCGGATGATTATTTTTTGTGTTCATCACCAATGTACAAGCCTGTTTCTCTCAGGTTGCAAGAATATGAACTAATCTGATGCTCTTAATTATTATTGCGTATTGTAGTTAACCTGAATCTTAGTGAGCTGACGGAAAGTGACTGAGTATTTATTTGATGTTAACTCCATCAGATAGGAAAGCGACTTGATATGTTACAGATGCATAATGTGCGGTTTTATACAACAACCATCAAGACGAACGAGTATTCGCTCAGTCTAGATATGATCGGCTGTATCAATTTGCGTCTCTCAGAATCTCACAAACGCTTTCACCATCAGTGCAGACTCACGAGCATTGAATACTCATCTCCAATCTGTTTACCTGTTTATGCAGACTGTTATAACTTGTTTTATCCATTAATCTTTGTTATTGCAGATTATGCTGCGCCATTGCGTCTGCAGTAGCAGATAAGGACATCATTACTGAAGCTAGACCTGGTCATGAGTATGTTGATATTCGCTCCTCGATTGGAGAACCGCGAGCTGTATCAGTTGAAGGTATCCACATTCACGTAATAAGAATATTACACATAAATAGTTCTGGAATTTTCTAACAGAATTTTTATCATGCAGCATTTGTTACCTCGCACAAGATACCAGACAGTTTAACCAAACCAAAAGATGATGAGCCTGAAAATCCTGAGGAACGTGCGAGAATAACTAAAAATGTTGTTCAAAGAATTCAAAAATTGAATGCCAAGGTGCAGGCAATTGCAAATGTCGAACAGAGTTTAGATCCGATTTATTCTGAAAATGGTGAAGGGAATAATTTCAATTCGAAGAGACAAGCTCGTGTTGAATTAGAGAATTTCAGTAATTCTGGTGTAATTCAGGAAGATGGTATTAGGAAACTCGATACGATAAGAACGAATGAGGATGACGGTGAAGAGTCAGACATATCCGGTGTCCAAGTAAGGTGAATAACTTCATGATGATTTTCTTCTTCCAAATCTCATAATGACCAATTTGAAATTATTATTCCGCACCACATATCGTAGAAGTCACAGGGATTATGAGTTGTGAATAGTTGAAATCCGAATTCCAAGGAGAGTTGAATCTGGCAGTTCAATGCTCGTCTTCACTTCTCACTTCAATTTCACTGTTAGCAACTCAATGTCTTAACGTTTCAGTAATGAATATTCGACTACCATGAGACCAATATTGACGACGCCTCATGAGTACTCACGACCATCATTCGATTTCATTCCGGTAAATATAATTCACGATGACCGAAAAAATTCATGGACACCATTCAGTAATCGAAATTTTGATGATGTTGGCGATGTAAGTCTTGTACCAGCTGGATCTAATTCACGTATCCAAGTGAAAAAAGGCCCCAATGGTAAAGATTATGAGTATGAATATGTTTATTATTATTACGATGAAGAAGATGAATCGAAAGCGAGTGCTTCAAGCAATAATGATCAAGGTATAAGAACTACGCCGTCCTCTAGACGAGGAAGTGCGAGTAATAATAGAAGTAAATACAGTTCAGCCGAACGACCATCAACAGTTGAACCTGCTAGTAATGAGATAATTCCCAAAAATGGGAATAGAGGGAGACAATTAACTGAGAGTGAAGACGTTTCTGAGGAAAGACTTCCGACCAATACGAGATTTCCACCTAGGTGAATATTTACCAGAAAGACAAAATTTAGTGAAGAAAAATCAATATTAATCCTTTATTTTCCATTACAATCGATTCAACATAAACATCATTGTTCAAATGTCAGATCCAGGTCAAACCACAATACAGGAACTACTGAACCGACTCGTACTCGTGGTAATCGTCCGAGACCGAATTTAGATCTAGTTGACTCCAGCAGTTTCAGGACTCATCAAGAAGGCCCAGAATTCCCACACACTTTGCCGAAAGGACCCGTCAGATTTTTGGGTGTCACCCCTAATGAGAGTGGCGAAGAAAAAACTATCAGGAGTCGTGGACGCCCACATAAAACTCAAGAACCCACACCTGTTGTGGAGACTGTTGATGATTTTGTGCCTTCACAAAGAAGGAGACCAGCCGGTGATCCTGAGGTTGAAGTGGAGTTCAATCATGGTAAACTGGGGCGGATCGCGAATCAAAATAATGATGAGTACGAAACTTCATCATTGAACTCTCTCAGGGAAGATAAACACAGGGGAACTGATGATAAATACAATTCAGAATCTACCTCTGAGGCAACAACAATTGAAACACCGACGACTGAGTTTTCATCTGCTATGGATAAAGTAGCTCTTGATCTTTATGCCTTTCTCCAACAGGGTCAAAGTAATTTAGTAGATGCTGCAACAGACGCTGACAGTTCAGGAGAAAGCACAACCCAACCCGATAATGAAGAGTCGACTACGAATTTACCGATAACGACGACAGATGATTCAAGCTCAATAACTACTGATCCAGCACCGTCAACTACCGAACCTACGACAACAACGTCGACTACTACGACCACTACTACCACTACCACCACTACAACTACAACTGAAGCACCGACTACCACAAGTCAGCCTTTAGCTGGAAGAGGCAAATTCCGACGACCTGGAGTCGCTGGTGGCTCTGGTTCCAGGAATCGGTAAGATATACTCTAGAAATTACGTGCCATTTGGTGAATAGCTGGGAATTATACAGTAAAATTGAAAATATTGATGCTACAGTCTTCTCGCAATGTTCTTCATCATAAATTTGAAGCGTAGCATGAAGTCGTTTAGATCTGATTACCTTTGGCGTTATAAAAACTAATAATTACGATGAGTATAGGGTTTTATCAGTTGAAAATTTGATTGGAACTTTAGGAGAATTCTATAATTGTAAGGTCTTAATATCCTGGGAACAAATGATCACAACGGCCGGATGGAAGTTAATTCCCTTTGCTTGGATTTCTGAAACTACAAAATGGAAATAAAACTTTCCCACATTGCAGATTCAAGTCCAATGGCTCCAGCACGACCACGACAGAAGCAAGTCCATCTGAAACAACACAAAAATCTCGAACTCGTTACGGTGGATCATCCAATGGCGGATTCAAACGACCAAGACCGAGTGCAAAATCGTCGAACCATGAGGAGGAAGTTCAAAAAGACAACACCAACGGTGTGACCGCTGAAAAGCCCTCAACTGGCCGAAATCGATTCCGCCATAATAATGCTAAAACACCAGTCTCTTCTACTTCTGCACCACCCACTGTTTCTTCTTCCAATGCAACGACAAATTCTGGTGTATCACGGCCAGTTTTCAACAAAATAAATATCAATCGACGACGTGGAAGGCCAACTACATCAGCTCCTCCTACGAGCGAGGAAACAAATGAATCTGCGGAGCCATCACAGCCCAGTGAAATAACGCAAGAAGTACAAGCAACAACAGCGAAATCAGCTTTGCGAGCAAGACTCCCAGGCATCGGAGCAAGACCTATTCGTCCTGGTGCTCGTGTAAATATCCGAAGACCAGGCCAAACAACTACAACTACTCTTCAACCGGAAACAGTATCGGAGGAAAATGCACCTGAAGAACCAGCTGGTGAAGGAACTGAGGAAGAAATGCATGAGGTGAGGAGAGCCTTTCGCAATAATTACAAACTTTCCACTCATAATCCAGATAGTTGATCCATCTCAGAGTTATATTTCTAATTTAGCAAAAGGATGATGTCACATTGGTCGGGATTCCATCGTCACTTTCACTTGGATGGCCTTTTAAAATGTCAATCCAGATGAACGTTACGAATGACGTTTTAATTCTATATATATAGAATTCTCCTCTCTATTCCAGCTGCGCAATGTTGAATTACTCTTCATTGCTCGAATATTCTATAGCATTTTTTGTTTCCTAGGCACCTGTGGAGACTAGTCCAGCTGGACGTCCAACGACTGCCAATCCTCTGAATCGATTGCGTTCAAGAAATCGACTCCAAGTTCAATTGAAAACTACAACCCGTGCGCCCATATCAACTACTCAACGAAGATCACCACTCCTTCCCCGTCGTAGGACTACGGAAGCACCTCTGACTGAAACAAGTCATGAAGAAGTGTCAGCTACTGAGATCAATGAATCATCTGTAGAAGTCGATGTAACTGATGTTACATTACTTGAAACGAGCACAGCAGCCAGCACGAAGCATGAGGAAACGCGAAGTCTCAGCTCACTTTTGTCTCCACGACGTAGGTTGTCACCCAGACGTCCTGGTCAACATTTGAATCGTGAATGATAGCACTAGAATTAAAAAATACAGAAATGCATTAACTTCTTTATACGATTGTTGGACGCACTAATGTAAAAAAAAAGAGTTGTGATAATCGAAACTATTCCGTGATATCGCAACTAACTGTTCATATATTCCAATCTGTTTGGTCATTTGTTCCATTGAATTTTATAAACAGTGAGAGCTAGTCTTCATGTACATGCACTTCCTGAATATTATATGAAAGTGCCATTTAAGTACGACATATGTAAATGCACTTGATCAACAACTGGATCGATGTTCAGGACTTCAAAATGGAGTGATCACTTTCATTATAATTGAGCGGTATAATGAATCTTGCATGAAGTCACTGAAAAGTGACCGGAAAAATCATACGATTTTCACAACTTCGTGAAGAGAATAATGATGGTTGTAGTTATGACGACAATACCTAAATGATGTCTCCTCATCAACTTTGTCTGTGTGCGCTTGGTTTTATTTAATATGTCATTTTGATAATACGTTAGTTTACATATATATCTACTTAGAGAATGTGTCAAATGTTATACATAGAATAGATGGCAGCAGATTAATTCTCTTGAATATTATTCGAATTCCATCAATTGATAAAACTTTTTATTGTCTTAATCGTAAATCATCAGTTAGTACGATGTTCGAAATTTTATGTAAATATTTTTATTAAATCCTTCTAAAAGTAAAAACAAGTTTAATTCTGCAACGTAGGTCAAAACTTTCCCAATCATCAGCAGAGAAGGGACATAATGATTCAAAATTGAAAATTAATTAATAAATCATGGAGTTCTCAACGTTGTGAATCTCACACTTCCGTATTTCGCACATATTTTGTATCTTCCATCATACTGTCGTATGGAATGGGGAATTCATTCGACGGTGTTTGGGTAGGAGAGAATATTCATGCGAAGGACGCTGTGGTCGATTCATTATAACTCCTCTCAACAAAGTACTCCCTTGAACTCACATTTAAGAGCTTCCGTTGAAAAAAATTGGGTCAAATCATATGTGGATTGCACTGAATACGAAAACCAGATAGATTAGATGTGATTCTAACGACCCACAGCGACCAGCTGCGAAAAGTTTCAACAGGGAAAGGATGGAAGGTTTCCATCAACTGCAAAAAGTTTCAGTACCGCAAATTCATCATGAACAAATGGTGTAGTCCGTCCACTTAAATTATATGAATATCAT
Source organism: Meteorus sp. PSUC_FEM 10030008 (assembly GCA_018881525.1). Taxonomy (NCBI): domain Eukaryota; kingdom Metazoa; phylum Arthropoda; class Insecta; order Hymenoptera; family Braconidae; genus Meteorus; species Meteorus sp. PSUC_FEM 10030008. The sequence goes on along the minus strand of JABMBR010012727.1, from coordinate 153,679 downwards.
ACCTGGTCTTCTATAACTAGTGACATTCTTCAATGAATCAAAATTTCACACAAACCAACATTCAATATCTACCGAATGTTTTTCGATCAAGCAATACATCAAAAAATTTTAATTGTGGTGAAAACTCATCACAGTCATTGAATGTAGAAAAATCATGGGTTAGTCTTATTATTCCTCAGTGCAACCTGTGATACTGAACATGCACATGCATTTAGTACTAATTGTTGGAACTTACTTGACAGATTTCGAGTCAAGTTCCAGTGAATGAACAGCAACGTTACATAGCACGAAGATAACGTTTTCACATAGGAACCATATGATGACATAATTATGTCGACATCCCTGAAACAGAAACACAGAATTAGTTTCATGATATACAAATGAATAATTACTGGTTGATACCAAGATGATCTTAGAGGGATCTATTTCTGTTATGATTATCACTCTGGATTGAGAAACTGATGACATTAAAGTTTCTCAGAATGAAAATTCCATATCCAAATTTACATTAATAAATCTTACAATGTGTACGTTAATCCCATATGTGATTTTTCTGTGTTTGTGATTTGATTTATAGGGGTATAGAGTCCCCATTGAGGGTAAGAGACCTCGTTTGGCTTTTTATCTTATAGTTTCAGGACGGAATAATTTTCATGTGTATGTATTAGGACTATTTTGTAAAATGATAAGATGATATAATGTCTAAATAATTTGACGTTTGTTAGATTGTGGAGATTTAACCGAAAGAAAAAGATTGGATGATAATAAGATGAGTGTGCTAAATTACGGTAAAAACCAATTTATTTCAATATATGAGAACAAACTACCACTAGGGAAGATCAAGATTAGAAGGACAGTGCATGCAGGGAAGGATACTTTCTTCAAATTGATACTGAGAAAATAGGAATCGAAATGTGATGGATGAAGACTGCGAAGGTTATGTAACAGAAAGAGCTTCATCTTGAAGATTTCTTTGGTGTAGTCGTCACCTACAATTCGAGGAGCCCGAATGGAAAGAATTATAGCCAGAGTTGAATTCAAGCACTTGAATGTAACATCAAGTGATGAAGAGAAACTATGACTTTGTGAATATTCCATACAGGATCGTTCTTATGAAACATTTCAGCTGTAACATACCTCATGATACCAGCCCTGGAAATCGCTCGAAGAAATTTTCACGCCAATAAATTCATATCAGCTCATATTTGCTGATTAAGTTCGTAAGAGAAGATTGCGAGAAGAACCAGCCACTCTGATCAGTAGATTTTCATCACCAGTATTCATCACAAACTGTGAAAATTTGCGAATGCACACATAATACTTGCCATCCCCTCCAGACGGGAAACTATTACCACTACTTCTACTACCACAGCAATACCCCCGTACACCCTTCGTGGTGAAAAGTACATGTACTCATCTTTCAAATAAGTGGAGTAATTGAAACTGCCATAACTACAAAAATTGTGGATATCATGGAGAAATTGTTTCTTAGTAAATTCTGCCAATCACTTGCAATTTAACCGTATCAAGTCATTTAGTTATTATGTCCAGTAACTCTGAGCTGAGAATGAATAGCGAGAAATTGTCTGATTATTACATGCTGAGAAAATTTATCAGAATCATGCTGATAAGCTTGGGTCTTTTACCGTTGGAAGGAGCTAGTACTTTTTACCTTTTCGTTCCTTACATACATTTATTTTTAACAGTGGCTTTAGCGTATGGATTATTCGGATTTGTCCTCACACATATTACCAACGCCGTCATCGTTGCTAAAAATTCCGCTCTAATGATCAGTCTTTTTGGTCTCTGTATGAAGGTGATAACAATGCTACATGACTCGTAAATGGTGGCTAAACACGTTGGTGATTTTTTTTTCTCTGAATTATCTTTTCAAGCTTGTATGCATGATTGTCTATCAGGAAGACACAAAATTTCTCTTTGAAGGACTTGATAAATATTTCGACAATCTGATAAATGATCGAAGATATGGAAATATTGTTTCCAAGGGCGTCACCACAACCAAGTGGATTGTGTGGCTCCAATCAATTTTATGTTTCATCATGTGTACTACAAATCTTGTGGTACCAATCATTTTCATTCTACATCAACGCAGGCATCATGTTAAACCTCTTAAGTACATACTACCGAATGGTACCAAATATCCATGGACTGTGGTGGGCCATGGTTTGCTTTACAAGTCTCACTACCTTTTTGAAGTATTAGCGATTTATAGTTCAGTCGCTCTCGCGTGTGCTGTTGAGCCGTTGTTTAGTCTGTTCACAATTCAGATGATTGGACAAATTCGTGAAATGTCTTTTCGGATGATTCATTTGAACGAATCAAAGGATTGCGAAGAAGTAGTACGTGAATGTATCTCTCAATATATAAGTCTCATGGAATATCGTGACAGGATACAAAAAGTTTTTGGACCAATTATACTCCAAATGATCATCAGTAACGCTATCGTCTTGAGCCTTGGCATATTCCAATTGACACAGGTAAGACAGTCTGGTTATTGTGCAAACTCCTTATTGGATGAACTGACTTCTACATGAATTCTCTTGTTCAGATGAAAACCGTTTCCATGATTCATTTGACAATGTTTGTTACTTACGTATCTTTCAAAACTCTGCAAACGTTTCTCAGTGCTTGGTGTGGAACACGATTGACTTCTGAGGTAATGGAGACGAGTTACGCATGTAATCGTGTCAGACATTCATCTAATTTTTTACCATCTCAACCAGAGTGAAGATTATAGAGATTCTGTATTTGCTTCTAATTGGATTGGGAACAAACGACTCATCGCCTCTGTTCTCATGATGCTCTCACAAAAACCATTGAGTCTGACCGTCTGCCATTTTTCAACTATTTCTGTTGACATGTTTGTATCGGTGAGTCCAGAATCTAAAAGCCAGAGAGGTTATTCATTATAGTGATAAACTACCCATGACAGGTTCTCAATACGGCGATGTCATGTTTTTTTCTGCTCCGAACACTACAACATGACTGAATCATCTGCAATTCACGTTATGCATGGTAATACGATCGAAACTTCACTTCATAATGCAACATATTGAACATGAGAATTAGATGACAGTTCATCGCACTGATGGAGTTCTTCAAAGCACTCCCTTGGTTCGTGATTATAGCTGATTTGAATTATATGTAGCACATTATTCATGTTGACAATGATCATATCGTTTCTTACAAATTTACAATAAAGTGTGATTATCTCTGTGCTCCTTCGTTGGGGTACAGGGGGACAAACAAAACGCATTATCAAATTCTCGTCATTCCAGTAATCGCAAATGATCCCACATCAACTAATACGAAGTGCCAGGTTCGAACTCTTCTCATGTTGGAGTAACGTTCACCTTTTTTCACTCATAGTCTGACCTCTTTCAAACCTCTTAACATTTAGAGCACTTTTTTGTATGATTTGTCATCTTTCCTCTTCGTACAATCTGTCGTAACGTGAATCGGTATATTCAATACGTAACTCACTTTATTGCATACACATCAGCTACTGTTTTTCCATGTCACATCACCCCAAATCAATGAAGAATGTTGATGCCGAGAACTATTTCTTGATGTTCACAACATTGACGACCAATTGTTCCTATGTATGATGAAATCAACTTCATTCTGCGTTGGATAAATTTGTTCTCAATAAAATGAAAGAATAGCCGTGGACTCGATCCAAAATAAAGTCGTCATACATACCCAATCAATTCTTTCATACTTGGTGGTATCGATTAGCATGTTTTTCCTTGGAAGTATTCTGCTCGTGAATTACTTTCAATGAATACTCTGCGTTTGACTGTGATGATAGTTTTAATACAGGTGTTAAAACACTGGGGCATATTCTTGTCACAGAGGACCAACAGTGTGTCTGGACTTAAGTGTTCGCTTATTGTCAGGATTCATCAAAAACTGCGCAAATTTGGTATTGAAGCCACAATATTCTTTATCCCCTCCATAGCAAACATTATTGACACTACTATTACTACCGCAGGAACACCCCCGGGAACCCTTTCGTGGTGCATAATATATAAACTTATCATTTTGATAAGTGGGGTGATTGGATCATCGACATAACTACGAAAATTGCGTTCATCATTGAGCGATTGTTCTGACTGAAATTCTGTCAATCACTCGCAATTTACCTTTATCAAGTCATTTTGTTATAATCTTTCATAACTGTGAGCTGAAAATGAGTAACGATGAATTGTCAGAGTACTACATGCTGAGAAAATTCATCAGAATCATGCTGATGGGCTTGGGTCTTTTGCCATTGAAAGAAGCCTGTATTTTTTATCAGTTCGTTCCATACATACATCTCTTTTTGACGGGGGGTTTGGCGTATGGATTATTCGGTTTCGTATTCACAAATACGTCTAATGTCGTGATTGTTGCCAAAAATTCTGCTTTCATCATCAGTATTGTTAGTGTATGTATAAAGGTGATAAAAATGCAGCGTAAATCTATTTCCAACCATGTTAGAATATATGTTATTCGTTTTCTGAATCACTTTTTCAAGCTTCTGTTGATGATTGTCTATCGGGAAGATACGAAATTACTTTTCGAAGGACTTGACGGCTATTTCGATAATCTCATAAATGATCAGAGATTAACAAAAGTCGTGTCCGAGGGGATTACACCAATCAAGTGGGCTGTTTGGTTGTACTCACTTCTTTGTTTCGTCATGTGTACTACCAATCTTATGGGTCCTATAATACTCATCCTACACCAACTCGTGCATCACATTGAGCCTCTTAAGTATACTCTACCAAATCGTACGAAATATCCATGGACTGTGGTGGGCCATGGCTTGTTCTACAAGTTTCACTACTTTTTTGAGATTTTAGCAATTTACAGTATAGTCGCTCTCGGATGTGCTATTGAACCGTTGTTCAGTCTATTTACAATTCAGATGATTGGACAAATTCGAGAAATGTCTTTCCGAATGATTCATCTTGATGAGTCAAATGAATGCGAGAGAGTTGTACGTAAATGCATCTCTCAATATATAATCCTGATGAAGAATCGTGACAGATTACAAAAAGTGTTTGGGCCAGTGGTTCTGCAAATGATCATCACTAATGCCATTGTCCTGAGTCTTGCTATGTTCGAATTGACGCAGGTAGGACAGTCATTTTATTTTTGGAATCACTCATCGAATAATCATTGAATTGACTCTCTATTTCAGATGAAAACCGTTTCCATAGTCCATTTGACATTGTTCATCACTTACGTATTTTTCAAAATTTTACAAACGTTCATGAGTGCTTGGAGTGGAACGCGATTAACTTCGGAGGTAACGAAGAAGAGATGCGAATGATATGATATGCAGCATTAAACTGAACTTCTAATTTTACATTTAGAGTGAGAGTTATAGAGATTCTGTATTCGCTTCCAACTGGGTCGGAAACAAACGACTCATCACTTCTGTTCTCATGATGCTTTCGCAAAAACCATTGAGTCTGACTGCTTGCCATTTCTCAACTATTTCTGTGGACATGTTTGTATCGGTGAGTCCAGAATCCAAAAATTAGAGAGATATTTATTATAGTGGTAATCTGTTTATCGCGACAGGTTCTTAATACAGCAATGTCATGTTTTTTCTTGCTTCGAACTCTGCAACATGACTGAATCATCAAAAATTCATCTTGCGTACGGCAAACACGATCGAGAGTTCACTTCATAACAAAGCATACTAGAAACAAGAGCTAGATCACTGTTCATTACTCTGATAGAGTTCTTCAATACACCCTCTGAGTTGGTGAACATAGAGAAGCTTCATGAAACATTGCACATTAATCAAGTAATCCATATTGATGATTGTTTTATAATTTCCCACTAATATACAATAAAGGATGATTGATGTCTCTGAATCTCTTGCTACGGTGTGAAAGAACAAACATTTCGCGGTATCAAATTTTTGGTATCTCAATATGAACTAATGATGATCATCGCCAATCCCACATTGGTTCAGTAAGAGGTGGATGTGGGATCGATTCCTACCCGAGTGTAATTTACTCTTTTTTTGCACTAACAAAACTTTTTCGGATATGCGATTATTCAATACACTTTTCTAAACGATAATTTACATCTCAATATATTCATCACATCGGGAGCCAATTATTTTGATCTGCGACAAAATTGTCATTTTGCATCGGTCAGCACTTCACGATATTAAAATAAATACGACGTAAGGCAAGTCATTGGATGAAGACATTGTCATACGTACCCATTAAGCTCTTGCACATTTGGTGAGACTCGTTATGATGTTCATTCTTGAGAGCACTGCCATGTAATTTGCGGACTGGAGTGTTTCATTGATGCGCAGAACCAACAGTATTCCTGAAGTGAAGTATACGTGTAGTATCTGTATTTCTTGAAACTACATGAATTTGATACTGACGCCCCAATATGTCCCCGCTTCTACTATAATAAATATTGGCACTACTAATACTGCCACAACACCACCCTAAACACTCTTTCATAAAGCATAGTACATGAATATATCATTGTGATAAGTGGAGTAATTGAGTCATTGATAAATCTATGAAAATTGCATTCATCATCGAGTAATCGTTCCTTCGAAAATTCTGCCAATCACTTGCAATTTACCTGCATCAAGTCATTTTGTTATTATATCTAGTGACTGTGAGTCGGACATGAGTAGCGACGAATTATCTGAGTATTATACGTTGCGAACGTTCATCAGAATTATGCTGATGGGGTTGGGTCTTTTACCAATGGAAGAAGCCAGTATTTTTTATCGGTGTGTGCCATACATACATCTGTTTTTGACAGGGGGGTTGGCATATGGACTGTTTGGTTTCGTCGTTACGCATATCACCAACGTTGTCATTGTTGCCAAAAATTCGGCTCTCATGATCAGTCTCTTCAGTCTCTTCATGAAGGTGATAATGCGGTATGAATTTATTTTCAATCATTTTGAGACATATATGTGATTTCCTTCTAAATTATTTTTCCAAGCTCTTCTGCATGGTTGTCTATCGGAAAGACACAAAATTACTTTTTGAGGGACTCGACAGCTATTTCGACAATTTAATCAATAACCGAAGATTCACTAAAATCATGTCCAAAGGCATCACACCAACCAAGTGGGTCGTGTGGTTTCTATCATTTTTGTGTTTTGTTATGTGCACTACTAATCTTGTGATACCTATCATTTTCATTCTTCATCAACGCAAGCATCATGTTAAACCTCTTAAGTATATTCTACCGAATGGTACTAAATATCCATGGACTGTTGTGGGCCATGGCTTGCTCTTCAAATTTCATTATCTTTTTCAAATACTGGCGATCTATAGTTCAGTCACTCTAACATGTGCCATCGAACCTTTGTTCAGTCTATTCACAATACAGATGATCGGACAAATTCGTGAAATGTCATTTCGTATGATTCACCTTGATGAATCAGATGATTGTGAGAGTGTTGTGCGTCAATGTATTTCTCAATATATATTACTCATGAAATATCGAGACAAGATGCAGAAAGTATTCGGACCAGTTGTTCTTCAGATGGTCATTACTAATGCTATTGTCCTGAGCCTTGGTATATTCCAGCTGACGCAGGTACGACAGGTTTGGTTTTCAACAGGATTTTGTATTTAATAACATAACCATCGAATCAATTCGTTGATTCAGATGAAGACTGTTTCCATGGTTCATTTGACATTGTTCATCACTTATGTATGTTTCAAAATCTTACAAACGTTTATAAGTGCTTGGAGTGGAACACGGTTAACTTCTGAGGTAATGAAGAGGAGTAACACATGTTATCCTGTGAGATATTTAACTAATTTTTTACCATCTCAACCAGAGTGAAGGTTATAGAGATTCTGTATTCGCTTCCAACTGGGTTGGGAACAAACGACTCATCACCTCTGTTCTCATGATGCTCTCACAAAAACCATTGAGTCTGACTGCCTGCCATTTTTCAACTATTTCCGTCGACATGTTCGTATCGGTGAGTTCAACACTAAAAGCTCAGAAAGTATTGGTTGTGGTTGTAGCCTGTTTTTCATCACAGGTTCTCAATACGGCAATGTCATGTTTTTTCCTGCTTCGAACGCTGCAACATGAATGAACTGTGAGGCATTCATTCGACATTTGATAAATACGATCAGAAAATTACTATGCAGCCTATCAGGTACGAAGAATAAAATGGCAGCTCACAATGCTGATGAAGCTCTTTGAATCACTCCCTGACTTTGCGAACAAACAAATTTCATAGGGAATTTGGCGATTATCCGGTCACTTATGTTATAAATTTCTATACTGTTTCTCATCATTACGCAATAAAGTGTGATTATTATCTTCAATCATCTCTGATGGAGTCCAATGAAACAAATATATCCCCATTGGAAATTTCCGATACTTCTGTGTCGACTGTCCATCATTATAGAACTGCATATCCATCAACAGTGCGAACCTGGATTGAAATGTCCCTTTTCAGAGCATAGTCCACATATCCCTGCACGTTCCAGAACTGGCTTTGATACTCATCATCATTAGGTTGAACATTTATATATGCGATCGACCCTTGTTTGGATTATACTATTTTTGGTGAGGCGAAACTGTACGCTGACTACACACTGCACATGTAACAATGAGTATCTCCTCATTCGCATCCTGGAACAGCGATCATAGTTGAAATTCGTATGAAATATTATGTACGACGAATCATCCAACGAAGAACTATCTAACGAAGTTGATCACATGGAGGGCTCATTTTTGCTTTTCGACGGTATTTTCACCACTCTACATTGGACATTATTTGATTGCACTAGAACGAGTACATTCTCGAAGAGTCTGACCAATCAGAACATGAAATTTACAGCAGACCTATTTATTCATACCTGATAATGATGAACATAGGATTCCTCTTGAGAACACACTTCAAGAAACTGCTATTAGATTAAGTTTCACACCAGATCTTGAATTGTAGTTTCGAAACTCATCTGATGAAGTAGATATATTCTCAGTTCAGAGAACCGGATTTCCATCTAGCGCCAATCGTACTCGTATTCATAAAAAGCTGTGCGAATTCAAAACTGAAGTCGCAATATTTCTTATCCCCTCCATAGAAGACGTTATTGGCGCTGCTACTATTACGGCAGTACCTCAAACATCTCCCCGTACCAACATATGAACTCATTATCTTGATAAGTGGAGCAATTGGATCATTAATATATGACAACTACGAAAATTGCATTCATCATTTAGCAATCATCCCTACGAAAATTCTGTCAATCACTTGCAATTTAATCGTATCAAGTCATTTCGTTATTATGTCCTGTAAACGTGAGCAAAAATGAGTAGCGGTGAATTGTCTGAGTATTATACGTTGCGAACTTTCATCAGAATTATGCTGATGGGTTTGGGTCTTTTACCATCAGAAAAAGCCAGTATTTTCTATCGGTTCATTCCATACATACATCTATTCCTGACTGGAGGCTTAGCGTATGGGTTGTTCGGTTTTGTCGTCACGAATATCACTAACGTTTTCATAGTTGTGAAAAACTGTGCTCTCATGATGAGTCTTTTTAGTCTCTGTATGAAAGTAATAACAATACAACATGAGTTCATTTACATTTATGTGGAATACTCACCTAATATTATTTTTCAAATTATACATTTAAGCTCATATTCATGATTGTCTATCAGGAAGATACAAAATTACTCTTCGAAGGACTTGACAAATATTTTGACAATCTGATAAATAATCCAAGATTTACGAAGATTGTTTCCAGAGGAATCACATCAACCAAGTGGGTTGTCTGGTCGTACGCATTTCTATGTTTCGTCATGTGTACTACTAATCTTGTGATACCTATTATTTTCATTTTGCATCAACGCCAGCATCACACCCAACCAATTGTGTACACACTACCAAATGGTACTAAATATCCATGGGCTGTGGTGGGCCATGGCCTACTTTACAAATTACATTATCTCTTCGAAATATTAGCGATTTATAGTTCAGTTGCCCTTGGATGTGGTATTGAACCATTGTTTAGTCTGTTTACAATTCAGATGATTGGACAAATCCGAGAAATGTCTTTTCGGATGATGCATCTGGATGAGTCAAATGATTGTGAAAGTGTTGTACGTGAATGTATTTCTCAATATATATCACTTATGAAATATCGTGACAGATTACAAAAAGTGTTTGGGCCAGTTGTTCTGCAGATGATCATTACTAATGCCATTGTCTTGAGTCTTGGTATATTTCAACTGTCACAGGTGAGATCGTTTGATTATTAACCAAATTTCTTATCACATAATCTAAAATCAAGATGAATTACCTGATTTAGATGAAAACGGTTTCCATGATTCATTTGACGTTATTCATCACTTACGTATCATTCAAAATACTGCAAACTTTCCTCAGTGCTTGGAGTGGAACCAGATTAACTTCTGAGGTGACCAATGACATTTAGATGTAATTCGATGCAAAACATGAAATTACACATTTTTCCCAAAAAACAGAGTGAAATCTATAAAGATTCAGTATACGCCTCCAACTGGATAGGAAATAAACGAATCATTACGTCTGTTCTGATGATGCTTCCCCAGAGACCATTGAGCCTTAATGCTTGTCATTTTTCAATTATTTCTGTCGACATGTTCGTGTCGGTAAGTTATGAATTTATAAGTGGAGGAAGGACCCGTGGTAATGGCAATCTGTGTTCAACGACAGGTTCTTAATACAGCGATGTCATGCTTTTTCCTACTCCGAACACTGCAACATGATTGAGTTTGTCATAACTGATTTTTGTACATGATAATGCGATGAACAACTTCATGACGGAGCAAGAATTCTCCGGAGTAATGATTGACACTCCATGGAGCAGAGGTCTTTTGAACCTTCTCTTCAGTTCACAAACATGCGAGAGGGGAATGGAACTCAGCACATTAATCTATGAAAATAAACAATGATTGTTAACTATCCTGCGTCGATGAAGAACGACGCGGTGATTCCGAACAAAGAATCAACATATTTGTATGTATCAATAAAACCCACGTGGAGTTCGTTCTTGTTTTGAACTTCAACATAGACTATCAGGACCTCATCGCCGAAGCTATGAATATGCTGGGTGTTGTTCATATTGGTTCTAGAAAAAGATTCAATTCGCGTATCATAGGGTCAGATCATGTTCACCGAATATCGATAATCTACCAAACCATCCAATACTTGAATTGAAGTTATGATTATGAATATATGCGCTGAGAAAATTGTTCTTTTCTATCAAGTTAGCGAATTCTTCAGTCTCTGCTAGTTGGTTTCACAGAATTCGTGGGAGTCTTGTTGATGTATCAATGGTACTTTTGAAATTTTCGTACGTGAACCGAGTATGACATTCTAGGATGATTCCTATTTTGCTGCTGGGAGAATGTTCTAACGCTTTTATTTTGTTTTTGCTCTCATTGTAACCGAGAGTTCTCACCAACATATACAGTATACACCTCTTTGATCGGATGTTCATGCTTCAATCCATTATATTTTTCAATTCACTCATAGGAAACCGTGGAATGAAGACTTGATCGTAAAAGACGTCTCCTTCTCATGGAGAGGTACATCATTTTCAATGTTATTACGATATTTTTGTAGTTGTGAATCGATAGAGATGATAATATTGATGAATAATCTAATTCTTACAACTGGAAGAACCATCTTTCAAGATTTAATTGTATAATTATGTAAAAGTTGGATCTTCCCTGAGTATTTGTAGACTAATGTTCCTATTGGCAAGCTATTCACTGTGAGCAGCATATGCCTGAGTTTACAGATGTTCCAGATCCATTCATGTTAGTATCGGACATGAGGAATCTTTTAAACATCATGGTGAAAAATTTGGAATAGTCGAGTTCAAACAGAGCAAAAACATTTCACTGATTCTGGAGAAGTGTTGTTCCAAGAATGAACTCACGATAGCGACATTAGAAATATGGATCAATTCATAGTTTGAATTGATATGAGTCATTACAAATTGATAGCCGAGAGAGCATTGATTGACCAAAGAGAGACTTTTTTACACTCGTTCAACAGGAATTGCATCATGTTGAATTCACTTCAGGATATGCATTGAGTGGATATGAACATCAGGATTTCATCAGTCCTTAAATCCTTAAAAGCCATCAGTGAAGAGACATTTGGTAGAACTAACGGGATATCTCCACAAGGGAGTCTTTTCAAATCCAAATTGGTTTGGCAACATCAACACCGTATGATTGTTTTATTCCACTACGAAAAAGATTGTTGGGATTTGTCTATACAAGAGACATTCATGAGGATGATATTGTTGCAATTCTTCACCATTTTAATAGCACTGAGCTTATGACGCACGATTTCAATGATCTCATAACTCCAAATTAAAAGTTACAGCAGAAGAAATTGACATATTGATCAAACAAATGTGTATCGAGACATGAAATCCCGGACATTGCAAACTTCTAAATATTGTCATGAGAACCTTTGTGATGGAATCTTATATACGAAAAATTGATAACCTAATGATCAAAATGATCTATTCTCTTCACCAATAAGAGGAAATCCCCGAGTTAACTATAACTTCTCTACATTACCATCATTTGATTCATCTCCTGTAGAATTTCTTGATCGGTTGAGTTATCCTCTTTCTTCCTCAATAATATCACCAACAGCCGCATAGACGCTGCAGTCGTCGTAGAGTGCGTATCATGACAAAAAAACAAGTTGAAATGGCGAAACTCACGCAATAGTTCCCACATAACTTTGATTAGATAAATGTCTAAATTCCATGTTACTGAATCTTTCTACAATAGTTGTAAATATGTGAGTGATAATGTACGACTGATATATAAATCGTGATAATAACGTGTCATACACGAGAAAGGAGGAAACATCCACGTTCAAGGTAGGTCCTCTGGCTTTGTTTATGGAGATCAGCTGGTATTGCCAAACATTCAACTTAATTTTCTCTGAATCATTACGAAATGTTTCTTTGTTTGCTCAACAAAGGTCAGGTCAAAATCATGTCATCCCAACTAATAATCCATCGCAATATCATTTCCTTGTAATAATTCACGTCAAAATTACGTTTTCGACGTGTAAAATAAATATAAATGAATTGTCTATATATATGTATGCATATATACATGTATGTATATGTACGTGTGACGATGAATAAGTGTTCATATATTTTTTTATTATTCTTATTTCTTTCCTACTTCTTCCCCACTTGATAAATGTATTGCCTGACATGATGAGAGTCCAAAAAAAGATTTTTATTTATGTGTACACTAAAGACAAGGTAGAATGCGAGAATAGATTTTTAATGTGTCATCTGTTAAGGGTAAATGAATTGCTCATCAATTGATATAGTATTCTCCTCTTTCAACTTATAACTTTCCAGAAATAGATGAAGTGCCATGAGAAAGGATTTGGCTTCAACTACCACAGGATATCAACGATTCATATTTTCTCCTCTTATATTTACGTTATATTTTTTATTATCACTCTTGAAATATCAAGGAACGTTACTTTTTGTTAGTAGGGGTGAAATTTGTGGAATAGATCAAAACCTTCTGAGAGTCAGCGAGGAATGAAGTATCAACACAGATTTGTGGTAGTTGAAGTCCTCATGCCAAATGTGTTATTTATTTAGTTGAAATGTTGGGATGAAGCTGTTGTTTTTGATGTGAAATTCCACCCTCATTCCCATGAAGATTTTTGTAATTTAAATTATAGTGATCATTGATATGTACTTCATCAGCTTTCAACATTATTTATTTAAGATATCATCATCAATCTGTAATATACCTACTGCTAAAGGGTATATGATCATTACTCAGGTCATTCAACAACGCGTTGTGTCATCACAACTTCAAACAAATGAACTGCATTTTACTTGTTTGGGAGTGCAAGTGTTGACCGGTAGTTATTTGACTTAAATGAAATGAAAGAATGAAACGTGACACTATTATAATCTGCGCGGAGCAAAACCACAGAGCAAGGACGGTAAGGCTCCATTTTTGAAGCCGATACCTCGCCACTCAATTTTCATCATTCAATTATTTAAAATTTCCTTTTTTTTGCCCGCATGATTTCTATCATTTTTTTTTTCTTCATATGCATGATGTCCGTTTCATTCCAATAGAAAAGACCTCATCAATCCTATTTGTGTTTATGTACTGACGTACGTTTTGATAAAACACTTCTTTCATATTGGTGATTAAAGTTCAGTCTAGAAATCGGACTGATTTCTATTCAACCGATGGAGAGCTATACGGGGCGTGATGAGTTTATTCACATTAAAATGCACATTATTATTTTGGAATGGGCAAATGGGAGGAAAAATTCATCAGCATTTCTGCATTATATTGTATTGCTTTTTATATTATTCCGGCATGGATGTGGTTATAACTACTGTAATGAAATAATATTCGGTTCATATTGTTCAAGGAGGTGAATTCCTTTTACCAATTCATTCATGAACATATGAATTTATTGTAGATGACTACAGTATTGGATGGCAGCTATCAACAACTTGATCGTTATTCGGACACTGATGGGAATGGAGGTAATGATGATCACGAGGAAACACCTCATGAATCCGGTGTCATGATTCACGTTGTGCCAGAAGGAGGTAAAGCAAGATGGAATCATATAGAGGATTTAGATTCATTCTTCACAAGAATGTATCACTATCATCAAAAACATGGCTTTGCTTGTATGGTGCTGCAAAAAGTATTTGAACTTGGTCAATTTATTTTTGTCGTAACATTTTCAACTTTCCTCTTTCATTGTGTAGATTACTCTGTGTTATTCAAGTGAGTATTTGAAATGTAATTCTATTGATATTCCTGGTGAAAAAGTTGTTATTCTACTTCTTTTCATTGTTGATCCAGGGATAAATTGAACAATAATACACGAAAGACATCGATAAGTGATGCAATATTACCTACGAGCACAGCACTAGCATCCATGGGACTAATCACGTGGATTTATATATTAATAGCCGCAATTTTTTGGATTTCACGTGCAGCCAAAGTTCTTTCTTACTCAGCACAGTTCTGGGATATGAAAATGTTCTTTAATGTTGCGTTAAAAATAAACGATAGTGATCTTGACAATCTCACGTGGCATGAAGTACAAAAGCGCGTAAGAGAAGTACAAAAGGAACAGGAAATGTGTATTCATAAAAGAGAATTAACTGAATTGGATATATATCATAGAATATTGAGATTCAAAAATTATATGGTAGCTATGATTAACAAATCATTATTGCCAGTCCGACATAAATTACCAATCATTGGAGAGTTTATATTCATGACACAAGGATTGAAGTACAACATGGAATTATTATTATTCTGTGAGTTCAAGTAATAATTTATTGGTAGTAGCTCTCACGAAATTTCGGATTCTACAGAATCTATTCATTATATTTTTTTTCCATCTTCATTGACAGGGGGTCCATGGTCACCTTTCGAAAATAATTGGCATCTCAAAGAGGATTACAAAAAACTGAATAAACGACAAGAATTAGCGCGCGCATTGTCCAAGCATATATTATGGATTGGAATAGCTAATTTTATACTTTGCCCGCTGATACTGTTGTGGCAAATTTTATATTCATTTTTCAATTATGGCGAGGTAATATTACATAATTAATTTATGCACATCCGTTTTGAATATGAATTTCATTCAAATCATGATTACGAACGGACCTATTTATTTTTGTGTTTTTTTTTTCTTTTTTGGTTGCAGATAATCAAAAGGGAACCTGGTACGTTAGGCACGCGGATGTGGTCTCTGTATGGACGTTTATATTTACGACACTTCAATGAACTTGACCATGAATTGAATGCGCGTTTGAATCGTGCCTATCGTCCAGCATCGAAATACATGAGCATATTCACATCTCCAATAATGACTGTAATAGCGAAAAATATTGCCTTCGTAGCTGGTAGTGTTTTTGCAGTCCTATTAATTCTCACTGTTTATGATGAAGATGTTTTAACGGTTGAACATGTTTTAACAACAATGACAATACTGGGGACACTTGTTGCGGGCGCGCGGGTATTCATACCCGACGACAATCTGGTATGGTGTCCTGAGACATTGTTAACAGCGGTGTTGGCTCACACGCACTATCGACCCGATAGTTGGAAAGGCTATGCTCACACACAATCAACTCGCGCTCAAGTTGCACAATTATTCCAATATCGTGCGGTTCATGTATTGGAAGAATTATTGTCGCCGTTAGTCACACCATTCGTCCTTTGCTTTCACATGCGACAGCGTGCCCTCGATATAGTTGATTTTTATCGTAATTTCACGATCGAGGTGACTGGTGTTGGCGATGTGTGTAGCTTTGCCCAAATGGATGTAAGACGTCATGGCCACCCTATGTGGCAGACTTTACCAGTTACTCCAATGGAGGACAGGACTGATGGCTATGATAACATCTACGGTGATGGTAGTGGTGCTGGTGCCGGTGGCAGCGGCAGATCTGCACCTCAGAATATACAAGTTCCAGTATCGAATCAATACACTCAGGCTGAGGATGGAAAAACTGAGTTGTCTTTAATACACTTCACGTTGACTAATCCAGAATGGAAACCACCGAGTCATGCGGAGACGTTCGTAACTGCGTTAAGGGAACGAGCTAGACGAGAGGTTGATGTTATACCGAATGATATGAATCCATTGATGGCAAGTTTGAACAGTCTTTCCAGCCTTGGTCCCGAGGTAACTTTTAGATTGTTTCTATCTTTATGGGGTCAGTCTTCCGAAGAAAATTAGCAAAAGAAATTGAAGGAAAAATTGATGACACTTCGTTCCTTACAGATGCAAAAAATATTCAAATAATTGAATTGAACTTTTGCAGCCTTATTCACGCGTGACGTTTGAAGTATTTTTGGAAAAAAATTGGTTGAAGTATCAAATGTTCAGATGCATACAAACTTTTCCACCAGGTTTGGGGAGAAGTTTTATCTTCATGTGGTATTTGATCCGCATCTGAACAGATCCCTTGAAACCCAGAAAGAAAAAAACAACCTTTTCTACAATATCCGTGATGAATTGGCGTTTTATTGGACGAAAAAAATAGATAAAAAAAAAGATCACTAATCGAAGAACACAAACGCGAAGTAGATGGTATTCAATAGACACTAACCTTTTCTATAACACCTTTGATGTGAGCTAAACGCAAATCGTTGCAGATATCGGGCAAATAACATATCAATCCAAAGTATTTATCCTCCAGATATACCTATCAAACTTGAAAGTTGATATGATATCGTCTATTGAAAACGTCATCGACATCAATTCGAGAGAATAAATATCCGATGTTTTCTGTTTGACAATTTCGCATCCTCGAGAATATTTTCGGTGCTTTGTATAGATTCTTACTACGAGAGTTCCACCATATCCATGAAGGCACAAGTATTGAAGAGTCAAAGGTCTATAATTCGATAAGACATGATAATTTCCAGATTTTTACCAGGACTGACCCCTTTATTGCTTCACCAACTTATTGATGATTAATTTCTTCACATTTCTATTCTTTTCTCGTAGTACAATGATATTGTGGCGAATATAATCCGTACAACAGTCATCAATCATGTAAGCGTGCCGAGTATGAGCAATATATTTGCTCATCGATCGGAAGCAGCAGCGAGCGCATCGATTGCTGTTGATCCATCAGCGAGCAATCGCTCTGACGTGTTAGGAAATGTTGTCAGACGTGGTATGACCAAAGCTGAAGGGCCATTACACAATGAAAGAGGTCTTCTTTATGGTTTACAACAAGGAATATCCAACCAATCACTTGGTGCTTCCGTTTTCGGCTCTGGTCATGAGTTAACGTCTGAGCTGGCGGTTCCAGTTGAATTGACTGCAGCTGATATGTCACTATCTACTTTGTACCTGCACGAACTTCACCATAGACAAGTGAGTGCTGTTCTAATTAATCTTGTTGTCTTGTTGTCTAATGATGATCTGTCTTTCGATTTTCAATGAACATATTTATACACAAGTCATACTTTTCATAAGATTTTTAATTATTATCGAAAATGTGACGACACCCAATTGTTTCTAAAGCGTATTCATTGCGTTCTGGACATTTTATCAGAGTGATATTACATGAGTTTGGCCCGGATTTGCATTAGAATAGTATTGAAATGTTGATGTGGGAACCAAATCATGGCATTGTTGATTAATTTCACCACCACTTGTTAAATCAACAAGCCTAAATCCACCAAAAACGCATTGTATCACTGGGCACAATTTATTATATTCGTCATAGACTTTCTACCTTAAATTATTCTCGGAGAATCGTTTACAAAACTTCTGCATTCTTCTTCTACAGCTGTGCTGTCATCGAACGAACATGTCGTTATGCATCTTCCGATATCATCAAATTTTATGAAGAGCATATTTAATTTTGCAGGTTCGAAGAAGAGGTTATCATGAAATGGCAACACGAAGCATATGGCAACGAAGTCCAGTTCATGAATTGGCAACTTTACCAGAAGTTCGTCAGGAGCGTGCGCCATTGCTTCGACATCAAAATTCATCGATACGTATGCCACGTGATACGTAACACCAATGTTGACTGGCTCATTTGAGGTATCACTTTCGTTCAATGGTGCAATGATAAATATTTTAGTGTAATAAAGTATTTTTCAACGATTTGAATATGACACTGAATTTCGATGATTTATTTTTAAAAAAAATTAGATTATATTGGATATATCATTAGCTATTTCTGTTTGTAAAAATTATCACGTATGAGTCTGTTCCCAATTTTTCTCTTCATACATTTCGATACATCAAAATTGGTCAACAATTTCATCATTCAAGCCTGTCATACACTGGCGCTTTTCCACTTTTAGGCCGATCGACAGTGATAATATTAAAATTAGTATCACATTAATTATTGAGAAGCATCTCAGAAACTCAAACTCCACTTTTTATCAATATATAAAATATAAAATACGATAACAACTTCTTATTCAACCACGCATCTTTGATTCGATTCGCTCTCCATTCTTTAGATTCTTCCATTCATTAAGATTAATGCGCTCACAAGGTAATTGATTATTATAAAATGTAGTAATGAGAATCACAAATTTGTCAAATTCACGCCGATTATTCTACGAATTTATCGTTAAATAATGAATGACCATGCAACGTTCTTATTTATGACGTCCCAAGTCTAGTCACACCTTCATATCATTTCAAGTGCATGAAGGTTGATTATTTATTTCATGTCCATTGCCGCTGCCTGGATTGATGTTATCCGAGATGTGTGAAAACGCTCATTGATTAATTAACATCAATGTAAATAAATAGGATGAATTGAAATGAATGTAGTGAATGAAATAAACGAAATGTGAATCGACTTACATGTAGGATTATGTATGAATAACTTTCGAATTAACGTGTGAAAATAAAATAGATATTTTTTTTATGCTGCACGTGCTAATAACGAAGCCTTTCGTTTGTCTACGCGCTTTATGTATTGTACCATTAAATTGCTCGATGATGCAATTGTTTTACTACTTGAGTATGGACTGAAATTACTTATTAATATGTATTTTAATAGTTGAATGATATATATACATATATATCGACACATGCATATGCGATACTACATATACGCATATATTGATAAAACAGTGAATTCTAGCTAGAGATATGAAAACAAAACAAGTATATTTACTCAAGTTCAAATGTAATGTAGAGCGATTAATAAAATACTTTTTATAACAATAATACATAAGATAGGATTATTGAATTCAATATATTTCTGACTCTGTCATCGTATCCTTTTCGTCAACGGTAACAAGAATGACAGGATTCGGATAACGATGTTAGTGGGACTATCGCGATGGTACTTCGATCCGAAACTATTTGGTGTGACGTGGTGTTGAAATAATGGTTCGTTGATGGATATACCATTTTCGAGCCTTTCAATATAACGTTGGAATTTCATTTCAACATTGATTCATTATGTTGATGATGGACAACTGAAGAATTAAAAATATATTGGATGAAATGAGATAATGCAGCTTTGATTGGAGGGAAGATGTGCAGCAGTCTGGATACATTGATCAATTGTAAATGTAAAATGTTACGGTGTTCACAATCATTATGCCTAAATGCGCGAATCCGTTTTTTGATCGCAAATACTTTTCATCCTATGTTAATATCTTTTATTCATTCTAGATTTGAATACAGCTGTTTAAAACAAAACAAAGACGTATGTCGATCAGAATTTCAAGGCATACGTGTCCTAATCAAAATGGATTTGACGAAATATAATTTGCGTTGCAATCGTAGTGTAAGTGAAAAAATGATGAAAAAAGATTTCATTTATGATATTCGTCCGCCACAGATGACGTCACAAAAGGTAGGCGTACTGGGTTTGATGTCATTCGAAAATCTGATAAATCGGAAATATTCATGAATTTTGTCATGTATTATTTTCAATAAATATTTATCCTGATTTTTGACATGAGTGTCCATGAATGATTTAGAATATCATGTGTGAAAAATGAAGTGGAAGCTATCGAAGAAATGTTTGTACAGCGTTGTGGTCTCGATTAGATCAAAATTTTCTAACGAAACAATTGGATCTGTTATGTTGAACCGATCAGAATTGATCAATCTTTTCAAATGGAGGTTATTGCTAGGACTTTATTCATCACAATAATAGAAAAGAAGAATAATCGTTGAAAAATATATTTTTTATTAATTGATCATACAATTGAATAGTTTTCGGTACATCTTGAGGGACAGGTAAAGAAACAAAGCGACAGAAAATTCATATTGGTTCAGCACATTTATAGAGACATACACTTGTAGCGACAACATTTAATGAAAAAAGTAGAGAAAATTTGTTTCAGGGTGCCTAAAAAGATGATAGTTTCAGAATTAAACCTTTTTTAAAGTCGCAGTATGCAGAGACAAGACCATCAGCAGTAACTTCATTGTACATATCTGAAAGGCACAATCTGGAACGTCAAGCATCTCAGTCTCCTGTTATATCCGACGCAATTGAATTTGGCAGTAGTGGTGATGCATGTATGGTAAAGTATTCATCATTGTTAATACATATCACTTGATAATACTCAATAAACCATTGACGATTTAGTTATCATTTACAGTTTCCCGAGCAACGAACATTGAGTTTCGAATGTAATTTTTGTTATGAGCCAATAGCAACACTATTATCATTGTCAACTCATGTGAAGTCTCATCGCAGGAAATATTGTACAAAATGTTATTGGATATTGGATGGCGATGAAACTATCGAAGAGCACAATTATTTCAATCATCGAATATTATCAGATGGTCCCATGATATTTCACAAATCAATAACATCATTCAATTGAATTTCTTCAAATAAATTGAAATGGTGATGAGAAATGAAGAAAGAAATTATGTTCTACGTTCTAGTCAGTGATAGTAGACAATATAAAATGATGCAATCCAGGAGATAACAATCAATCCCTATTGTTTGTTTCTTCATTGAAATGTTCCTTATTTCTAACGTACTGAATTCAAAGAATAATCCAGAATGTTTGATGCATCTCCGTGATTCACAACGAATTCACTTAGATTGATGCTGATTAAAAATTATACTCATATAAGATTTCCATTGAAAAATTAACCAAATATTATTGATTATTGAGAAAACTATATGAATTATGGAATGGCTGCAATATTTCAGTACAATTATGTGGCTTGTTCATATGTTTCTGCTAGTGATGAATAAAAATTGACAATTTTTCTCGATTCCTGATAGTTATAGTCCGAAATATGAAAATCAATTTATCTCAAATTTACTTCATCCTTTCCACATGATGACAATAACTGTGTTAGAATATTTTATCATATCGAATATTTATTTCGATATGGTGAATCGATCCTTTGCCTAGTGTCGAAACCTTAGTTTAGATGTGTTCTGGTTTAGTTGCACTATGACTTGTGGGAGACTCACACAAGGAGATGAAAATTTCCGACAGTGTGTTTGTCAAGTAGTGAATGAGTTGTTATAAAACCCAAATGATCGGCTCTATGTCTTCATGAAATTATATTTGGTACATTTTTGCAGTTTAGAAACAAGAATGTTCCAGGTCCTTAAATTTGTCTGACAACTCAGGTGCAACGACGCTGAGTACTTGTTTTACCACAGGTGATGCATTGACGTATATCAATTCTTGGCCTCTCAAATTGATGTCGTGGGCGAGCAATTTAATATTCTGCAACAAATAAAGCGAGTTATTCCCCGATGTCTGACGATCCAGCCGTATACGTTCCAGATAATTTACAAGCTCTCTATAGATTTTTCAAACCCACGCATATTTTGAGGAGAAAGTTCTAAAAATGATGAATTCAATGATTGAATGAACAGTTCACTGCGGTATTCAGTTATGTATTCTCTCAAAAATTGATTCCGGACTACTGTTAAATTGAAAAATGCTTGTCTTGTAAGTAAATTCTCATCTGGTAATTTCCACTCCACCTTGAACGATTCTTTCCAACTGATGTGTTCCTTCACTTATCACAAATCGAAGTGGCGCAGAATTACAATGTGCAATTGATGACATGTATTTCTACTTTTTTCCAACCACAAAGAAAAGAGTTGCTCTATAGAACTGAATATGGAATCGATAGTTTCTTACTGTCTTGTTGAAGATAGAAAAAAAAACTGTTCATCTCCCAGCTAGGTTTCGATTGATAGTTCCCAGAATACAAACATGAATATTCATCATTTCTTTGATCTCTCACGAAGAAAAACAATAAAAAAGTGTAACCCAAGATGTTATTTACCTTAGCAACAGTGACGTCAACCCTTTTGAGGTTCTTACAATTGAGAATCACATTACCAGTGCACTCCTCGAAAACATTCATTATATTTGTTCGAAGATTTTCCGCCGCAGGGAATGTCAATGCCTCTTCTGGTGTTACGTGAACAATAGCACCACCGCTTGTCTATAAATTGAGTCCGGAGATGAGCAAAAATGAAATTCAAGAAAAGAGCATCTGGTTTAAGACTGAGAACAATTAAATTTTATGATTCATGCAATGTATACATCATAGATATGCGTATTGTCACATCATTTAATCATTTTAGACTTGATTAAATATGAAATAGAGTTATTTCCAATGCTTTGAATAAACTCGGAAGATTTTTCATAGCCTTATTAAGAATATCAGTCCACGGAGATAATTCAAATTGCGTAACTTCACATCCCTATTTTAAAATTCAATTACTGATATTCAAATATAATGTAAAAATTGCAACACAGAATGAACAATGCAAAATAATCATTTGAGAGATGTTCAGCGTCATATCTATTTATGTACACTTTTAACTAAAATATTTCAACCGTTTTGAAATTTATTCTGGGTCATTTTAAATATCGCGGAGCGAATTTGTATATTTTGGCAACAGATAAAAATCAGGATATTTTTTTTTCATTATCGACACTCTTTCGGAATATAAATATTTTTGTCATAATTCCAATTTGATTTACGATAACGTTGTGTAAACCCTTTTAAAGTTCCATCTGATGCTATAAATATTGAATTTTCTATGACCACATGAGAGCATGTGGGACACCCAACACTCTCATGCTCCTGATTATATCACAAACGTCTCTGACTCCATTAAACTGAATATTTCTTCATACATAAATGAATCTAGACGTTAAAATAGCTGTAAAAGAGAACTTTGCTCTTCCACTCATTATCCTCATAATTTCTCATGAACTGCATGATAAAAATATTTTCAAAATACAGGAGAATAGATCGAACAAAATTTGATAGTTGCAGCTCGAGTTGATCATTACATCGATTAGTTTTCCTCAGGTGACATTAACAATCACCAATGCTTTCACATCTTTCATAAAGTATTGATGTAAACAAATGAACGAAACAGTATTGAGCCAAGACATTTATCAGATATTGAAATTTTTGAATGAAAAGGTTCAATTTTGTCTTCCATTCAAACTAATGCAATACTTGAATTGACAAATACGAACACTATTTTCTCCATTGAATATGCAACACGCCACAAAAGATAGGAAATGAAGGTGAATAATGCCGTTGTATTTACTCACGTGTTCAATGGTGAAGTCTACAGATGGTCTTGCCGAAAAATATAACAGCACAATCAAATTTGCCACAACACCAACAAGAATTCCTATTTCAAGACTACCAAAAACGCAGACGAGCAGTGTGACAATCATCGTCAGAAAATCTAATTCTGAAACAGGTTGTTGATAGACAGATGAAATTATTGTTACTTCATATGATGATAATTGTTGTACATTCATCAATCATATTTCTATTTTACTTTTTGCACGCCAAAGTAGACGATAAGTGTGGAAATCGACCATATAATACATGGCGCATATAATAACAGCGGCCAATGAAGCTTTCGGGACATGTTGCAATGTAGTTGTGAGTAATCCAGCAGCCAGGAGCACAAGTCCACCTGTGAATTATATGTCTCGATTAATTTTATGGTGGAAATTTGTTATCACCACAAGCCGGAAAGACACGATAGAAATTTCTTCTTTGGGAAACCAAAAATATTAGACATCAACCATTTTGGAATGGGGATAAAAATAAGATGAGTTTTTAGGATGGGGTAATGAACGAGAATCTCATCATTTTGTTTTCTACTTCATGGCTTACAACTATCTACTTGACATGTAGAAGAACTCTTCGATACTGATTTTTATGAGGGTCGGGTGATGACAATTGTCCAATGAAAAGTTAACAGTAGCAATACGTCATGTATAAGGTAGAACTGAATTCGTAACCAGGTTTCACATTTCGTTCGTTTTCTTTAGCGATAAATGTTATTCTGAGTGTTGTCAGTGCGACAAGCAAGAATAAATCTATTTTCAATCATTTTGTGGTCAATGATCTTCGTAGCAGTCATTGGGATGAAAATCAGTGACTAGTATTCCGAGATGAACCCAAAATTGTGGTGCATCCATCATTTTTCATTTGTCTAATAATCACTCTGGATATGACTCGTTTTGTGATTCAATCTAATTCATCCTTCAGTACCAGCAGACCGTAAGACATTGACATTGGAAGTCGAATTCCCAGACGGCGTTGAAATTGTGAAACTCTTTCGCGTGCATCGCACACTCGTAAATGAATTTTTACCAGTGTGGATGACAACAGGAAAACAAAGGGAAAAGTTCAGAAGATTGAATGTGAGTTGTTACAATTCTTCTGGAATTTCAGTTCTGCTTAGAGGTAAAACCAAGAAGTTTGTACAATAATCAACTACTTTGCGAATAGGTGATGAAGAAGGTTGGCAAATTCACACTATTCCACGATACTTGTACAAAATCCGCATTCGTTTATTTCCATAAGAGAAATGAAATAGTACGTATATGAGAATGATAATGAACGCAAGTGTAGTCAATAAATTGGAGCTCGATATTGATTGATACAACAAAAAAATTTCCATTCAGGCAGGTGTGATCGATGTGACGTATTATATAAATTTGCTCTACATAGATCCAAATCGTAACATCCATCGTGTCGATTCGTTTTATCTGCATAAAGTTGCAGATTTTTACTAATCAATTTCCAGACTGCGCAGATCGTTGGATAACTCAACGACAATTCGCGAATATCGCAGTTCGAAGAAAGAATTTTTTCCTGAGTTACTCATCGCTATCAGTCATGATACATACAAAGGCCTAGAGTATATCTCATTTTACGTCTGTAGATATTTAAGAATATACAGATTTTAATATATTGGTTACACATTCTTTGATTTCGTAGAAAATCATCACATTTACCACGTGGTGTCGCGACTATTTCTCATATTGTGACTGTTTATAATGCTGTTGATATGCTATATGCTCTAATACGAACTGTGAAGATACAACAATATTTCTGCAGTCATCTTCGAACACGTATGTTTCATGATCGTTCACTTTATTATCTTCAAGTGTCCTATTTCTATGATGATTTCAGTAATAGCAATGAATTCAGTCAAGTGCTTCAATTTAGAGAAAAAATTTTTGGGAGTTTGAGGTGGAACTCATCAGCGAGTCTGGGGTTTCTCGTCAACAACAAATCACCAATGATGCGGACGTGATTCATCGCAAGATATCCCACTATTTTGAATATGTACAAGATAAATTTTCACGGCATACACATGATCACATATCATACCACACAATGTATATTATCCATTTTCTTATCGTTCTTGATAGAAATTTCTGTTTCATGAAATAATACGTTTAAACATTTTTCAATTTTTGAGGTCATATTTAACGAACAACAGTCAAACTGTTCGAGGTGAACATTCTATTCAAACTAATTCATATCACAAATGATATCTGCGACACGAAGGTTTATTGGAGTTTCATGATGACCTAATGTTTAATTCCAGGACATACTGCAAGGCTGTATGACAATGTTTATGAGCGTCTTGTCCAGAATGATGGATATCGAAGCACTATAGTTGTACAAAATCGCTTCACTCTTGAACACTACCAAACAATTGCTCATGAACTTGCTCACACGTATTAGGCAATATCTATTGAAATCCGTTAGAGATAAATAGACATTCGATTGTTGAATTATTCTCCACAGTTTCTCACTCGAACGTGATGGTGAAGGACGGTATGGTAATTTGCTCGATATAAAGGCATGTGGAACAAACATCATGGCAGCATCTAAGTTCTGTTCCAGAAATTGCTTGAAGTGGAGCGCACAAGCTTATGCAGAGTTTGAGACGTTTTTCGAGTTGAGACATATTATATAAACAATTATGGCATTAAAATCGATGTGATATTGAACGTGTTATACTACAGAGACTCTTCGCTTCGTTGTCACTTCTTGAATTATCCACGATCATTGAGTCCGGTGAAACCCAGAGTGATATTTTCTAAAAAATCACAGTGCGAATGTTACGGATTTTCATCTGGTTCACTAGTAAGTGATACCTTCACAGATCTTAGCCAATTCATGAATATTCATGGTCACATGAAATATCTATGTAAAATTTTCAATTCCATCTCATATAATTTAATTTTTTTCTCTTAGATCGACGAGAAAATTGCCAGTGATAAGTGTGCTAATCGTCTTACATGTTTGAATGAATACGACAGACCAGTACAGGCACCATCACCCATGGACGGTACTCCTTGCGGCGTGGAAAGAGTATTCATTTCATTCTAGATTGTGATATTCGTTTGAGTTTTCACGAAATCATTAATTAACCTCCTGGGATATTGTGTTTCATGTTTCAGGTTTGTTGGAATGATGAGTGTGTGAAATATTAATATTAGAAGTCGTAATTGTTAACAGATGATTCTGTAATCAGAGGCAAATACGAAGATGTGAATCTAACCCAAGTTGTTGTTGCCAATTATTGTTCATTATGATGATATTTACATCATGAATTCCTATGCACATGGTTATCATGAACCATGAAACGTAACTTTCTCCATGCCAATCGAAGTTACGAAAATTTCATGTCAGCTGACAATTCATCACAAATGATGCTTGTGCGAATATTATTCCATTTCATACGCAAGTGCATCTTGTTGAATATATTGAATGCATCGCTCTTCATGGTGATAACGTGATAAAGTTCGTCTACGAAATTATGGATTCATATGGAATATTTTCTTATAATATATTGAAGTTCTTATTAAGTTTCTTGTGTAAGGTGAAGAATAGATCCCTCCTCTGTCATTGACATCTACACGAAAATTTTTCATCCTCATTTCATTACCATGTCATCAGGATAATCAACTTTTCAATCAATTTGTATCATCAAAGTGAGTTAATGAAATCTTGAAGACGTGTATCTATTTGATGAGGATGCCTTTGATATCATGGAAGAAGGAAAAAAAGCAGAGCGTATCGTTCAAGGCTGCAATTACTCGCGAAACTTTAAGAAATTCATAAGCATATTTCATTATTAACGATCGATATTGATGAATGTTATTCCGTCTATGGAAGTGTTACTGATCGCTATTGAGAAAATTAATCCGGAAATAAATATCGTTCATTATCGAAATGCTCTAGATATTTTTTCTATTTACCAGAATATAATTTGCCTTCAGAATCATTGGCAATCTTCATTTCCAATCATCTTCATGTAAATAAGTATGCATCAATCAATAAATAAAAATTTGGAGATATCTTACCTGTGAATATTCCTCCTAAAACTGTTCTCACACCAGAGCTGTGATTTACAGCTGTGCGAGTGAATGATCCAGTGATTGGCATTGACCTTACGAAGGATCCGAATATATTGCACAATCCGAGAGCCAACATTTCTTGCGTCGCATCCAATGACTTCCCCATCGCTGTCGTACAATTCACATAAAGAGTCAAATGAAGAAAAGTTTTCCATTGAAGTGTCACGTAACGAATTATGTAACTATTCTGTTATTCATTGTATTCCCATGAACACGACATCATTAACTAATGAAAGTTGCAATTAGATGATAAAAAGTATGAAAAGATATTTTCCGAGTAAATTATAAACAAAGGAGGAACATTGTCGTACAGAAAGAAAGGTGAAAATTCTATTTACAGAAAGCTTTGGCTATTGCGATGTGTTCAATAGTAGAAATCATTGGAATGGTGAATAAAGCTGGTCCCATATTTGTTGCCATCTCAATAAAGTCATACGTCTTGTTGTTGTAAGTTGTTGAGAATGGTGGTAGTTTGAGTGGTGGCAAACCTTCACCCATTGCATCTGGAATTGATATTATGAACTGATAATAAAATTCACGCTACCAACGACTATCATTATGGTAGTAGATGTTATACCATGAAAGAAAGGAAAGTGTCAATGGAAAATGTAATCATCGAACCTGTTAGATGAAAAGGTTCCATGTCATGAATTCGACAGATGTATGCAACTAATATACCAACAATAACAGCAACTGCATTTCTTGCTAAAGTTGTAATCCAACCAATTTTCGAAAAGAATGATCCAGTTCGACTACCTGGGATATTCTGAAGAATTTTAATGATTTGGTAATAATATAAATTGGTGATTGGTGATATACAATAGTTAAGAGTGAGATTAGCAAAGGATCTCTTATTAGTGATATTGTGAATAAAGCTCTAATTTTGCAATCAATATTCTCTGCTGTTTACATTCCAAAAATTCGGTTCATATAAATTCAAGAAGCATGTCACACTTTGATTATCTGTTATGTCTTTGTTTCATTCACCTTCAGTATCACGAGTCCTATGATTGTACCCATACCAAGGACCACATCCCATTCATTGATATCATCGAAGTTTCGGACAATTGATGTCAGTGCATCTACAAGGTTGTTACTTCTGCCTGGTATACCAAGGAGTGATCGTAACTGTGAGGATGCAATGGTGATTGCTGCACCAGACGTGAACCCGGTGATCACAGGAAGTGATATGAAGTCAAGCAGGAAGCCTGAGAATAAATAGTAGAATATAATAACAGAGTGTAACACTATTGCTGACAGAGGTGATTCGTGGTTGGAGTAAAATGTGTTCTCAGTCTGCTCATGACGCAGTAAAAAATGATGATAGAACAACATTTGCTCCGGACATGAGTCCGGATGGAGATAAACGAACCGATGAATATAGACGAGAAAATATATCACTTTCAATGTGAATCAACATTTCGTTTATACCCGATGAACTTTCTACCTCTTTTTTCTTTTTTCATGTCTTGATCATCTATAGTAGATAAAGATGTGTGAGAGCTTTATTAGCGAATATGAGGACCGAAAAGATTTGATGTGTTTGAAGCAAAGTCATCACAAATGAATGAGTCCACGTGTAGGATGTAGAATGAGATGTGATCAATTTCACATTTGTTGAAGTAAATTTTATAATTCCTGAATTGAATCATCTTCATAAATATGAATTTTAAATATGAAAAAATTGATCAGAGGAGCTGTAAGTTCACTAACCCAGATGAAGAATGCTGAGGACTGCAATGATGCATCCCTTGAGAAAACAAATAAGTACAGCCATATCTGCACCATACTTTATCACCAGTGGTTGTACCATCACTGCCATAATTGCCGTTGGACCAATCGTGATATTTTTGCATGAACCAAAAAGGACATAAATGAAACTTCCCATAAATGCTGCATAGAGCCCATACTGAAATATTCAAAGGAAATAAATGAGTATCAACGTGACTTATTCCATGATAATATTTTTTTTTTACGGTTGTCAGAAACTCGCAAAAGAAACAGGAGAAAAGAGGAGAAAATAGGTCATGTCAATTCCAATTATTTTCGTGATCAAGCTAAATATAGGAACGTGTCAAAAATTCATAATTCTGTCAGTTTAATGAATTGATGAAACAGTCCGCGTATCATCTGTACATTCTCAAATTAGTATTGTAATTAAGGGATCGGACTTCTGTACGCCCGTCAAATCTTTTTGAGTTATTGATGTCAAGCGAGAAAGTTTTGCGATAAAAACGGGATTGTGGTAAGTTATCAATCGAGAATTTTGTTAATGGTTCCTTTTCTCTGTTTCGTTTCTAACTGTTTTGTGGTTTTACCTCAGGACTCAACCCAGCGACGACACCGTAAGCGATACTTTGTGGTATAGCTGTGAGGCCCACTGTGATGCCGGCCAAAGCATCTTGGAGTAGCCATGTTGGTTTGTATGTTGGGAACCACTCCAGAATTGGTAGCCTTCTTCGCAGATACCCTCGCACATCGAATATGCCGACCTTTTTCACTGTGAGATTCAAGAAGAAAGAAAAAAGGTTGAACGAATTGGTAATGGATTATTAGAGATATTGAACGATTTTAGATCTTACTCAATAAACAATATCAATTAAAGAAGAATAGTTTGGTGAAAAATCAATCGAGAAAAACCAGAATTCAATGCTCTACAATTACTAATATTCGAATGTTCAAACAGGTGTAAACTCTCACATCAACACGTTTAATATGACCCATACTAACATGTCATTATATTTACCAGGTCTATTAAAATAAACTTAAAAAAAAAAATTGTGCCATAGGTTGAAGACCATTTTCACTTCAAATTGAAGATTTCTCACACATTTCAGGTTGAGCTACTTCATACATACGATGTTGCAAAAACATTGCGAAATCGGACGGTATTGTGAAGAAACAGTTTGGAAAAGATTGAAGTTATCATTAAGAATGTTTACTACCACATAAATTGGATGTTGATTGTTCGAGTGTGACAAACTATCAAATTTTCATCACAACAATTTATTTTCATCTGTCCATTTATTTTTATTTTCTTCAAGCGGACAAATTGATAAGGAATTGTATTTTTGTTTGTCATTTAGGTACTGTGAAGAATGAAGTTTGCGTTAGTGAGAATGGAGTGGTTGTGGATGGTAAATGTTGAAATCACATCTTTTCTTTGACAGTAATTGAGACAAACGATTGACATTGCTTTTAAAACTGAAAATTTTAGTGATTATAAATAGAAACGGTAGTATATTTTATTTCACAGTTCACCCATCATTATTGAGGTTGTTGTTTGGAACTGAACGGAATTATTGGCGTCAATTTTTGCGTAGAATTTATAGGCCTGAAGTTTAATAGGGTGGATCAGAGTGGTCAGTAAATTGGATATCTCGAAACGGTTCCATTGACACAGGGATAATGTGGGGTCAAATCCAACTTGATGAAATATGTTATGAGAGATGAAAAATATTTATTCCGATGTTAAATAAGCAGCAGAAAGTTTCCACGATGACATTAGCTGGACGAAGTCATTCTCATATTTTTCTAGCAGCATCGTAGAGATTTCAGAGACTACAATTTTTCTGTAAATCAAAATTCCTCCAGGGAACAATTCTAGAGTTCGATTTAATCCCTCAGTCGAATAAATGGAGTTGGTAATTTGTCTGTAATGGCGTTCGTTCTTTAGGTGGTTCAATTTATGCTATTTCAACCTACGGTGAAACCTACTTGAATTGCTCGAGTCGTGACTCTAGGGAAACAGTAGGAAACGCATTTCGCTTCCATCAGCGACCAAATAGGAGATAGAAAAAGTAAACAGAAGAGACTTTTTCTCCACACCATTCCGTGAGGAATAAGAGATGAAGATTGAAACGATAAGAGGACTTTTGCTTTTGTTTCCTCGAATACCGAGACATATTACCTCATTTGGAATCGCCCTTCTAACTAAACTAAATGATCTATCCACTTTTTATCTTATGAAATGGAAAACTTCTATATATTGTCCTACCAGTCATCAACTTTCAACTGAAACAGAAACAATTCTCGTTGAATAATTTTCATTCATAATCTCCAAAGTAGAATGTTGTCATTTGTGTAAATTCCGTAATGAAATACATTTCCTGAAGAAGTCATATTATAAAAGCGGAATCATGTAGCAGCATTGTGCTGTATCAATTAATCCACTCAACTAAATGTCGAGGAAATGGACCCATTACGTCGAAAACACTGAGATGAAAAAAAACACCAACAGTATGAAAATATTTAAATAATATTTTTTTTTTTTCATGAAACTTCAATAGCGCTATTGAAGTCCAGTTTGTCACGCTCAATCTATAAATATCGAAAACGTATTTCGATGAAGCCAACTTTTTTATAGTAAGTTCCATTTCTTTATGAAATTATTCATATGCAATTCAGCTTTTATCTTTCACCAGTTTGGCAGGAGTTCACATAAAAAGTCGAGCAGCCCGAAGTTTGTTATCAAGGTTGCGATTGTGAAGTAAATTCAGTCAGGTAGTATTCAACACTGGATAGTTTCTTCAGTATAGATACGCCTTGAAACTAGAATTCCGAACTTGTCGTAGAATGCTATTCATGAAAAATAGAAAATTAGTTATCGTCTTGAGTTGTTTCAAACTAGTTTCCCATATGAATGACGCAATGGACCCAAATATCCATTTTAGTCACTAAAAATGAATTTTCTTTCCGAGATAATTCTTGATTCTATCCTCAACTCGTTCTCATTAGAGAGAAGGGAAATAATAGAGATTTTAATTCAATATCAAAATCAAATTCGTTCACTGTTCACAATGTATAAATTCTTCATGCAACGATGGAAAATAAGTTGATACTTCTTCATATTGAATATCATTGTTTTATTCTTGGGAGTAGTTTTCAGTTGAAAGTGTCTTTACTGTACTACGTAGATATTAAATTTGTCTCCGATGTAAAAATAAAGAAAGAGCAATTTTATTCAGAATTACAATACAATACGTGGTAAAACCCAAACCGAAGCATCGAATCCTGATTGCAAATTTTCCCGTCAAGTTGCGAGAAGTGTACAAGATGGAATCGCAATTGAGATCAGCAGATAGTGATTTGATATCTAATTACTACCATTGAAATATGAAACATCGATTGAGTCACTGGTTTAATTTTTCTATAGTAAATTTTTTCATCAGTTTATTTCAATGTCTATTGTGATATAGGAACTATCTCCATAACTTCCTGGAGTCAAGTTATCTCCTACTGAACAGAACGGAATACGCCATGATGAGTCCTTGACTAAAGAACACATTTTTTCTCGATGTTTATCTCACGCTCAAATGAGAATCTCTGCTGTTTACACTTTTCTTCTGTTACACAGCTGCCGATCGATATTTTGTAATGAATGAAGTCACTTGATCATCACAAATTTCATATAGTGGAGTGCTGTAAGGTTTGTACTTCAGAAACTTTTTTGGAATGTATTCAAAACTATAAACTAAAATGTTCACCCATTTATTTTTGCTGATCTTAATTTTTTTTATTATCAAAATGAATAACAATTATTTTCATTTTTTTTTCAGTTTTCATCCATTTTTTAGTGAAAACTCGGGATGTTTTTACGTTCAAAGTTAAATTTTACGTGGGCTACTAGTACAAAATGATGATAGTACGCATGAATTTAAAAGTATTTCAACAACTGACCATATTCCTAATGAGGGAATTATAAAACTGCGATGAAGCATTATGATGACATTTTATTTTGTAATAAATTTGAAACTAATAGGATAATATTCTTTCAAAAAAATAAAACACCATGACTTTGTTTAATAACTGAAATAATCAGAGGTTAGTATATGAGGAAAAAGAATATCATATTTTAAGGGCTGCTATTAATTATTCGATAATTATTGCGGTGTGTTGAATAATGACTTTGGTCATCTCCTTTTTCAGTTCTGCTACATCGAAATATCGAATAACATTTCTAGTTTCGCTGTATTGAGATATTGAATAACATTTTCACTGAGTGGTAGGAAAATATCAGATGACATTTAATTGAAATGGAATAACATTCATCATGTCAAAGCAAATTACAATGAATGTAATTACCAATGCAATAGGCGACTTGGTTGTGATAATTATTTGAACATTATCGTACGGGATCATAAATTGTGTGACAACGATTCTCTTCCTCCACCAAACGTTCAAAGTTGATAAGTAACGGTGCTATGATATCTTGATTATTGCATCTTTTATTATTGACCTTGTCATATTCTGTGTTGATGACAGGTTTATTGTTTAATAGGCAAAGTGTCTTTTTGTATCTACTCTCTATACCCTAAGTAGAAGTGAGAAGTAATATGTGCGCGTTTGTGAACGCATGCGCAACACTAAAGTTTCTACCTCGAAATAGAATGAGTTAGCGTGTGGTGATGTCAGTGCTGCACGAAACAGCGAACCCAACGTGAGATTGATCCTATCCAAAAATGTCATGGTTGTTTGAGGGAAGTTTTGAAATTTTTAGGACGTCTGAAAAATTTTAACAAAATGTTTATTTCAACAATTTCAATTTTGTATAATTCAAAATAATTTTTTGATCTTTGAAATAATGAAATGTTTGGATAGATAATCTGTAAAAAAAATTTTTATGGTCTATGCCATTATTTTTATTCATCTACTGCAGTCATTTCATTCATGAAATCACCAATAAAATAACTTTTATGTTATTGACGATGAGAATATTCGTAGATCATGATTAGTGTGCTGTTTATATTGCGCGCGGCAGTATTTGAAAATAAAAATAAACCAACGTGAAGAAACTTTCAATGTCGAATGCATTCAGTGTGGATAAGTGCGCATAATTAATCAACCATGGATACTCTCATCGCGTCATTAATAATATTGATGGCTTTTTTATCTCATAGCCTGCATGCAATCGAGTGTTTGCAAACTTCAGAAAATCCGTGATGGTATTAGTAGTTGGATAACTATATACAATAAAGAAGTATCGGCCGGAAGAATAACAAAAGGAAAATAGTGAGACTCTTCAAGAAGTTCATAAAATATGGAAATTTAAACCAAATTAATTCGTGATTAGTGCAAAAAAAAAATGTTCACATTATTGTCTAAACAATAATGATAGAACAAATCGATTGTTACACACAAAAATTATGTTATCACTAAATTAATTCATCCATTACCAATTTTATTTAAATATACAAAGTGAGAAATTGTAAATAAAAGTCGATTTCCTGTAATTATCAATAATGAGAAAACATTCTAAACTCATTCGTTAAATTGTTAAATCGAATGCAATCAATTGTGTGCGTGATCGATTTTTATTCGGATAATATTTTTTTTTTTTAATGCAACAGCTGGTCGAATATCATAATGACGATAAATTTTGGTGTCACTCGGTTGAGTAGTTCTGGCGAAACACCGATACAGATGCCCGCAAACAGTAATGATACTATCACCACCAGGTGAGTGCGATACATGTGTATGAGTATATGGTGCAGGTAAACCATAATTATCAGCATTCTCGTTGAGAGAACATCGCTGTGGTTTTTTTGACTGATACCGTTGCGTGATGTTGTTCAATCACTTGCGCAAAAGTGTTGAATGCAAAATACTCAGAAATTTTTACATGAATTAATCCTGTTGAGTTTCAACGCAATTGCTCATGAGTGACATCAATTGTTGGAACAGAGTAAAAATATATTTAAGACGGGATGAAATATTGTCATTATGCGATGTACGTAGTCATTAATGTTCATATAATTTTATGTTTGTATTTCTTTTATATGAATAATTCGAAATCTGACTGGATTTTCTCGTGGATTATGAATGTTTTGATGCGTGGAATGAATCTAAAAAAATTCATCATGTGTTGAATTTTTTTTTGTCATATTCGTTCCAACATAATTTCGGTCATTAAGCGATGATGAGAAGGAAATGTTTCCCAGTTTTGAGTACAAACTCAGATTGAACATCTATCATAAATGTAATTGGAAATCAATTACTTAGAAAAATTTTATTAATTACCATACGCAACTACCAAGTGATTTTATCATATTTAATGAATTCTAAATTTACCAGTCGTATCTGTTTTTTATGTTAGAAACTATGTGGAAGATTTCTGAAGTTTGATGAAAAATATCCATTTTTAGGAAGTTTTTTAATTAGAATATCAAAATAGTTTCCGGGATTAACAGACATGCGGAGTTTACACAACATCGCATCTATAAAACTGGCATTCAGTCCCATTTTTGGCAATAAGTGAAATTTCTTTAATTCACAATCAAAATTAGAAATCGTTTCCCTCTTTTTTTGTTGCAAACGTTGTATTTATATTGATACGAAGAGTGGGTTGATGCACTGAGAGAAATTGACGCAATTGACAGGATCGATTGAAACTTTATACTCCAGGAAGAAATTTAGATTCTTCAAATGTCTCCCTCGTTGAGAATTCATTTTCGTTTGGTAGACACTCCCATAATCTCCTCTGAGATTTTCTTCTTTTGAATCAACAATATATCAATCACAAATGTAAAAGTTTTGATAAAACCCACGAACTTATTCTCCATTCAAAGAAATTTTCCAGATCGGAAAGAACTAAATTGTATGGAGGAGATGAAAAATAATGTGCTACTCGTTGATAAAAAAGGGGGGGTGGAAAGTTTTGCTTTCATTTCATTGAAGAGTTTTTCGTGAGATCGCGTTTCAATTTGGCCTGTAGCGAGTTTTTTTCGGGTGTAAAGAGCGGTGAAGTGCAAGTATGATCAGGTCAACCAAGAAATCATTATTTTACCGTATTTATCTTTCAATATAAAAATTGCATACGGAGATTAAATAAATAATTCCAAATATTGCCCATATTTTATAATTCTAATTTAACCTATGGACGATTAATTCCCACGTGCAAACATGAAAAATATGGCGTGGAATCAAACTCGTCTCCACAATGTACCACAAATAAAATGGATTTTTTATTCAAATGTCTATTCCATTCTTGTATTTCTTATCCAACCAGACAT
The DNA here is from genome assembly GCA_018881525.1 of Meteorus sp. PSUC_FEM 10030008. Classification (NCBI taxonomy): domain Eukaryota; kingdom Metazoa; phylum Arthropoda; class Insecta; order Hymenoptera; family Braconidae; genus Meteorus; species Meteorus sp. PSUC_FEM 10030008. The sequence continues at coordinate 116,381 of JABMBR010012727.1, read as the reverse complement.
TTCTTCATTCCCCATGAATATACTCACAAGTTCATCGGTTGAATTTCTAGTCGATATAGAATTCCATTAGCCCACATAAAAAAAAACGTCGGATCGAAGTTGTTCAACACATTTTTATGTAAGCACAAAAATATTCTGTTTAAAACTATTCTAACTAACATTCCAGCTATAATGAAAATTAAGATGAAATGGAACAGGAATACATTCATTCATTCAAATAATTGCAATGAAATTGGAATGCACCGCATCCGCTTACTTCCTTTTTTATTCCCAACATTTGTTTCACTTATTAAACAATTCCATTCATATCAACTATACATAATGTTTTTAATATAACATGGAAATTAATTTCATAAAAAATCCTGAGATCGTTATTTCCGCAAAATATTCTCACTCCAAAATCATTGTATGACTCAACGGAAGAAGTTCACGGAATAAAAAGTCATTTTTCGATGGAATTCAAATAGGAATCCATTGAAATTCAATACCACACGCACAAGTCATTCAAGTTATATTTTTTTCCCCACCCTTTTCAAATAAGAGACCGCCGTCATTAATTGAACATGACGAAGGGAGAATTAAGTAGGTTTCACACATTATCAGGTACCACAATGATGAAAAAATTAATGAAATACTCATATTTCGATATGTACGACATTAACATAAATACACCAATGTAAAATCATTCATAATAAAGTCATAAATAATTCATAACCCAGAACTGAAATATTCTTCCTTCCAACATGTGAGCTATGGTCGGATTTTCGTCGCAACATCACATTAAAGTAATCTAAATGGTTGATGGTGACGTTATCATATCGTTTCACGGCACTTGACCTTTTTTCATTGAAATCGTCTCAGTTGGAAAATGTAAGCAAAATTATTTTACATTCTCACCTATATCTACATAATGAATAGATCAAAATTATCCTGGCATCTTTTTACATGTTCATTTCCATCTATATTTTCTACAATTATTATTATTTTTTTTTCTTCACCTAAAATATGTAGAAGTGTATTTACGCTCCAGTCTACTGGATAAAGATAATTTTTCTCCTCATACTTCATACAGTTGATGTATTATCTTCCGACAGCTTTTCATCGAGCTTTATAATGCCACGAATGAGGAGAAAAAAATGAAAATTGAAGCAGTGCGAAGGGAAAAAAAATAATAAACACGGGATAAAGATGTTGGGGGCAATTATATCACACATAATGGAACAATAAGAACTGTGAAAAAAAAAGTGGTGAAGATGAAAAAAATATGTGTGCATATCTGCAAATGTGACACACCTGATTCCATAGCTATGAAAAAACTGCCGTTGGTTTTCTTTTTTTGTCACTTTTTTCCTCAGCGATTTTATTTTCTTCTATGTTGCACACTTTTCTGTGCACCACCTCTTGCACTTCTCCGTCACTATTGTCTTCTCTCTTCTTGTTACTGACACTCCATTCGTTACAATCACGTTTCACTATATCAGTCAAAAAAAAAATGAAAAAATTCGCGTTAAATAGAAAAAACACGCAAAATTCCAAATTTTCGTAAACAAAAACAGGAAAAATAAGGAAGGAAAAAAAATTTTATATTTGAAGATTATCTTTTAGATATTCGGATGAATTTCATCATATCAATCTCAATTGGAATGAATTTATCAACTATTCTTTCATTCTTTTTCAACATTCTATTTGAATTTTCAATGTTTCCCGCATTGTGCGCAAGCACTGTAATATTATATGATACTCTATAGACGGTATGTACATATATATAATCAAGGTTATATATGTGTCGGTTGGTGGATTCTAGCGCGTGAATACGCCCACACTACACACCCGACACCAACTGAATGCAGATCTTGAGACACTTGACCTCCTATATGGATTTTCAGGATCAGAATTTGTCCGTTGGATTCTATTTAATAAATATATTCACATTTACACTCATACATATTTATACATATGGTTGTGTAATGTGTGTAGTTGACATTGGTGCACGTGTACAAGTGTTCCGCAACACAATGCCGAACATTGTCGACGGAAAGTTCCGAGCTATATGTTCGAAACTTTTTCGCCCTCTCACGGCTGCAGTCACGTATTGTACTGCATGTTGGTAAGTGGGGGGAGATATCGAACGAGCGGTTCTTTACATGCTCGTAATTGAGATTATTGGACACATATAAATTCCTTGTGGTGAACTATCTCAACTGAAGTGCGTTGTTTCTATGCAGACGAACGAAATGTAATTTGTTGCACTGAGATACAAGATAACACTGAATTATTGCTGAGTATCGTTAAGCACAAATCATATTTATCGACGTACAGGTGGTTTCACTTGCTCTGTTGGTAATGTTATTTAGTGAGATTTCAACGGAAGCATAAATAATGATTTATGGGGATAATGTGCTCGTGGTATTTGACTGATGGGATGAATTTTAAATGCAGGGAGCAATAAATTTTTTAGTTTTGAGGTTGATACTGTTATTATGTTCAATTTTGTGCATTGGGAGAAAGAGTTTCGCAGAAAAATATGTATGTCATGACTATAAAATTTGTCATGGGCTTTTCATTTTATCTTTCGTGTGTTTTCAGATGTTTCAGTTCTTTATGAGTGTTCATTCTCTTGTTTCACACTCGACGATTTATTCTCATAGAGAATTAATCCTCGTTATAATAGTTCGCAATTGTGTTCCCAAAAATATTTCAATTCATTATTTGACTGATCGTTTTTATGTAATTGACAAATAATCATTTTATGAATCCGAGTTTTGGGGAAATGTCAAATCATGACGCATAAAGATTGTTTTCAGTATTGTGGAATTAACTGTTGAACGATTCACGTCAAGTGTTTGATTCGGTCTACTGAAAGTATTTCGTTAGAGAGAGAGGGAGAGAGAGAGAGAGAGAGAGAGAGAGAGAGAGAGGGGGGGGGGATAGAGGGAGTATTTGTTGGGCTTTGAAGTTTTTTATTCTTTGTCAGATCGATAATAGTTACGGCCAAGGACGAATTGATTGGAAAATGCGATCATTCGAGTGCTGTTTCATCATCTCTTTGCAATGTAACAAATAGAATTGCACATCTTCGATAATTGAAACTGGTCCAATATGATGAGGGTTCACAAACACAAACGAAATGGTTTCATCTAAATTACAAATTTATTTTCAGTTGTACTTTATTAGTGATGAATAGATCGGAAATGTGTCCCTCAAAGTATTATCTCTGGAAAATTATGATATTTGTTATCTTTTTTTGTGCTAAAATCCACAAATGTTTCTGAGGGATGCAAAGTGTGCTTACAGAATTAGTTGAGAATCCAAATTTCAATAATACTTTAATGAATTTTGAAAGTATAATCTGATAATTCAATAACACATCTGAAAATTCAGAATGCACAAAGTTCTACCAGCACGTCGAATTGTTTACTGCTCCGTTACCTAAGCAACTTTATGAATTCTGCATTAGAAATTCAGTATGAATATTCTGTATCTAATTCTGAAACTATGAAATTTAGTCAGAGACGAAAATAATTGAAATTCGTGAGGAAGCAAAAAGAAATTCACTTGAATGATTATAATTTCTGTAATCTCTCTTTTAGTTCATTGATAAAAATATCATCAACACTAGTTAGAGCAGTCGAAATAATAGGAAGGTTATTTTGAGGTTTGTTATATTCATAGAATGAGGAAACCGTCAATCCATCTTATGGTTTTTGTCGTTTTTATTCATGTAAGTTTTTACAATTCTATCGGTACAATATGACGTACCTCAAATATCCGTAAAATAGTTGAAATCCTCTCAATATTAACCTAATCTTCTTCTCTTTTTGTAGTGTAAACATTTTCATCGCACAGTCATCAATGCTTCTATATTCGAAGTTGATATCATTCTCAACTGTTGAAAACAAACAGATTAAATAATTTAATGTCGATTTCTTCTCTGGCGTAATCGCCGTTGTACATGTTATCGAATAATATCAATAATTGTAACACATGCGATAGAGGAATCTCAACTGATTTTTAATCTGATATAAAATTCGATTCCAATCGATTACAATCGATCTTCTATTCTATACATTTCATTTTATTTAGTACTCGTCGGACTGATGATATTTTTTATACGGCAAAAATCAGAAGAATACGAAATAGGAGGAGAAATTTCGCTGAATAGACAGAATTGTTTGGAGTCATCATAAGTGTCAACTCGAGAATTCCTTATTAAACAGGCAACTAAGACACTCAAACTGTAGATGACACAACACGAGCATGTCACACCTGTTACAATTCAATCCTGGCTGAATATTCTGGGAAAATGCTTTCACGCGCTGTTTGAACGCAAGCAACTCTATATGAATAATCTGGATTGAATTCCAATGTAGATGCAGTCAGCATGCTACATCCAACAATGCCGTATATTAATTTATGAACCGATGAATAAGATGAGACTACATTCTCAATGTACATACAACTTGTATTTAGAAGTGAATTATAATCGTTTGAATAATTCTGTCATGACGGATTAAAGTTTGTTGTAGTAACCCTAGATAAGTCAAATGTTGAAAGCTGGTGATGAAATACGAACTGTTATGTCAACCGATTAATTATGCGAATGAAAGTGAAGCTAAATGAATGCAAGCCTAGCACAATGAATTTTTTATCATTTTTATTTTTCTAAATTCAAAATATTTTTTTAGAATATTATTGGATGGTTGCAAGCAAAAATAACGAAATTTGGAATGAATTGTGTTTAATTCTTTGTTTACCTTCCTTTCATATTGACATTTAATGTTTATCAATGTCCATCCGAATTGATATTTCTGTGTAAGAATCGATATTTGAAAGCTGCTGGTTCTTGATTGGGACAAATCTTCCCTGCTCTCGGTATTTTCATAATTACAATAATTCATGTCGATGTAGTCAAGAAATAAATCGACGGATGTTTGAGTAAAGTGAAGAGTCCGGTGCCAAATTGGATAGAAAAAAAAAGTGAAAATCGTATCGTTTATCTAAAATTAATGTGAAATTTTGATGGATTTCCTATATGCATTAAAGCTCCCATGACTGACATGTGAGTGTATTTTGAATTATACAGAACGAGTAATTTCGTCTAATGCATCAGGGGATCGTAGTAAAATACATGTAGTCTCTATCAATGAATCATCAATTTATTATGTACATAATTATGTTCCTCTCCAGGTAGATGGAATCAACTATAAGCACTTTGACTACTAAATAAATCAAATGTCACAGGTTTTATATTTTGTGAAAAATATTTTCTCTTGAAATGATAATGGGACATTCAGAAGACACTAATTGATCTATATTTGAATGAAAATAGCCAATGAGAAAATTCAAACGTTTTGTCGGAAAAACATCTCAATGATTATGAATTCCATGTTTTTTTCTTATTAATGAAGTTCAAAAAAAAATATACTACTAAGTAAATTGTGTTAGAAGATTAATTTATTTTTATTTATTTATCAATCAGTGCAGAGCCGCAATATTTTTAGTGCTCTTAAATTTTTTCTAAATTATTATATCAATTCATTAGAATTCGCTGACGTTCTCAATGGTTTCGGTGGATTAGATAGGATGGAGAGGGTTCCAAGTCGAAAAAGATTTGCTGCAAAATGATTACAACAAAAGAGGGGAAAAAAAACCCCAACGGACTTATTCAGCAACGAAGGCGCGATGTGATAAGAATTCTCGAGAGACTTTAATTACAGTTAATTTTGTTCTACCAACAAAGAAAGAAATTCAACTGACTACGATTGAGAATAAAAATATCCCGCTTCATTTGAATATTCTATGAATTTATAATCAATAACTCTCTTTGAATTGTTCAAATTGTTTTCTATGGAATTTGAATTATTACTACAAGTAAATAGCGAAGTCATATTTTGTAAAATTCAATTTGATCATATTTATCGTCACACATAAGTGGCCATAGTAATTATTTTACGTAATATTGCAAATTCCAATATCAATTCATGTAGAAGGGATGTTATTGATGATCATGGATACAATTTGCAAGAAGTGGGCGGTTGTAATCATATCATTTCACAGCACATTCACGAGTATGATCATTTTCCGGCTGTAATTATCGTTTTCATTGTGATAAATTTTATTATATGAACAAAGTGGTGACGGGATGGAAGTTGTCAGTGATTATTCCATTCTCGATAGGCATATGGAATCGTTTAACAAATGTATTTGGTCTTTTAAAATCGAATAAAAAATTCAATATGTTCACATGTAATTTCTTGGATGCATTTGATAAATCCCACAAATCCTCAAAATATGATTTATTTATGATTTCCAGTCCTCATTAACTGATGAATTAACTGCGTCACAATGACGCTTGTGTTGAACGAATTATGGAAAGAAATCCCATGCGGATGTATAAAAAATATGACTGGGTGATAATAACGAGGTGGAATATTCCACAGCAATAATAGCAATAATAAAATTCATACAGTTGCGTATTTTTTCATCTCTTTTTTTTCCTATTCAGATTCGAACACGACAAATTTATTCAATTATTGACACGGTATAGAAATGGTGAATCCAATATGAAAGAGAATATGATATTTGTGCACAGAATATTCAGCCTTTTTTTATAGAGAATAAAAACGAATATTTTCATGCTCATTATAATTCTTTTATGGCATGAATTTCCGCTTATATTTCGCTCATTGAGTATGCCTTATCATCATATGAGATTAGGATGATGATGAAAAGTCTATTCCATTGAATATAATTGGAGATGAGAAAATAATTGAGCTATACGAGATATATGATAAAATAATTGATTTTTATGTCCGCTGGTGAAAAGAATCTGACAAAAAAATTCGCCAGTGGAAATCGGTTGTTAATTACGAATGGATTGAGTGCAATTTTTTTTTACCGTCCATTGTAAAAGCGTTCAACTTTTTGTTTGATAGTCACACTGTACTTTTTTATATCTGATACGAAAATCTGTTCTTCACTGTTGAATATGACAATCAAAGGGAAATATTTATTTTAGTAAATAAATGCTGACATGTCGTTAGAATAATTTGTATGCAAATATTCTCTCTGTACGTAGGTTGAATGTTGAATGATTTTTTTACAACGGAAACTCTTTTTGCATTCATATAAATATAAATGTGTTCACATGCACGACTGTTGTTCTTGAATGTACAATGATGGTTCCCAGGTATCTCGAATGTATAAAGTGAGTACTTCGCACCGGAAACACTTTGATAGCATAGTTACTTAAGAAATTTCGAGTTTCTAACATGTACAGACATTGCTTTAATCATAAATTATTTCAGGAAATTCTATAATTAATTTATTTGTTATTTGTTCCACGTTTTTGCTTAAGTCAACGTACGACTGTGACAATTACATTTTGATCATTGAGTATATCAATTAATTAGTCAGTTTCTTCTATCGATAAAGATATTAGATCGATGAAGTAATAGCAATTTATTTATTTTCTTCAATTTCATAAGTTGTTTCTGTTTTTGCATTCCTACTCTGTTAATTAAATAGTGTAAAAATGATTCGTCATGATTCAACAAAACTAAATTGATCCTACATTGTTCATATGATAGTAAAGTCCTTCATGACAAAAATTACGAACCAAAGTTTGATATACATTGGTATCAATTTATGTAATGATTGCACGTTATGAAGGACATTTTCAATATAATTAATTATGAATTATGGAACATACAAAAAGCAAAATATAACTCAGTTGGATAATAACTTTTTTCAATGTTTCAATCATTCAACATAGCAAACAAATTATATAATGATATAACAAATTGTAGCGATTGTGTTTTGTCGTAAATGATGTTTTATCATCAATTGCAATGCAAAAATTTCAAAAGTATATTTGTTATTCTTCATTTCACGTGAAATTGAAAATTGGACGACTTTATCAATTTGAAAATCTGTGAAGACTAACAAATTCTAACAATTTCAGTACCTGTATTATCATTATCTTTGACAAATTGATTTCGTGTGAGATCGATAGAAACAAAATTATTTTCTCCGCTACCACCACAACAAATTTTTTTTCGATTGTGAAAGCATAAACGTGCACCTTCCCTCAGATGACTTTCACTTGTTGTCACGCGATGTGTCCAAGTTGGAAATAGAGGAGGGTTTTTATCCACCGGGTCTAATTTGCTGTGGGTTCAATTTTATCAATCTTTTCCAGACTAACTGGAACAATTTGTTGGGAAGAATCTATATGTTCTACAACTCGAGAAATGCCTGACACAGTTTGATACGAGTGACAATACATGAACAAAAATAGGACGCAATTTTTTTAGTATACTTTTTTCATGTTCGATATTTTCGATATATTTTACTAGTGAACAACTACGAATTGTCACATTTAGTTGAGTGAGAACAATCAATTATATATCAAACAAACGAGTATTTCATACATATTTTTTAACTTTCCGAATATAGTCGAGTGTAGTGTAATGAAATTGTGCGTTGACATCGACGAGTAACATTTTATGAATTTAGCGCTACATCAGCGATGCAATTGGTGCATCGAAAACTTTTTCCGTCGGTAACTCTTAGGTATGATATATATGTGTATGCATGTTTCGTCGAGTGCGATAACTTTTCTCATGGAAAAAACGAAAAAACCAGTAGAAGAAAGAGGAGAATAGCGATGAAACAACTTTTCACTTTTTATCACTTTCAAAGATAAGAAAAGTACCACGTTGGACGGAAAGTTGAGTTCCATATTTTTTTTTTTTTTTTTTTTGGAATAATGAAACATCAATGATGACAAATATGAGAGATGTGTGCATACGAACACTTGTCTACCTTCTATTTTATAGTTTATGTGTATGACATGTCACGTTATTTAGGAAACTGCTGATGCGAAGAATTTCAAATACAATGCATGGCTCGTGCTCTTCGTCGTTACTAAAAACAAAAAGTTGCAACAAATTATTGAAGTGGAACATCGAAATGGTATTGACGTTTTTTTCGGGTTTTCGAAATTACTTTCATATAGAAACCTAAGTTTTATGAAAACTTAGTAATGGGAAGAGTGAAAAATCCACAACTTTTCACTATCGGTGTGATAGTTGAGATAATTCTATATTTAGAAAAGTTTGGAGATTGTTTTGCGCCCACATTGAATGTCAGTATTAATTCGTTTCTATATTTTTTATGAGTGTGACGAAACATTCTATTAAAAACTAAATCATCTAGACGGAGGTGCCATTAAATAGCCTGGAGATTGGGTAATTCTTATATTTGTGGTATATTTCAGCTTAGATGTTGCCCTGATTGTAGAGCGGCTGCCAATCGATACTGTACGATCACGAACTCGTTGGTGGAGATAAAAAAATTATGTCGGGATTGTGAGAAATTTGTCGATTTGTGACCAAAATTAGGAGAAATTGTAAAATCGCATCTAATATGTGGTGGTTATTAGAGATTCATAAATAACAAATATACTGATTGAACTCCATGCGAAAAATTGACAGGGTGAGTAATTCAAAATGAATGAAGATGAAATCATCATCTTGTCTTTGACGAGACTGTAGAGAAAATCGAATTCACATCGCAGTTCTTTATAAAGTATCATACAAAGTGAATGTATCACTTCTCTTCTAATATTCGGGAATTCAATCGCTTCGTCTGTAGTTCCGATTGAGAAGAGGACAAGTGAACAATTTGGAGATATGATGAAATAATCATCACATGTCATATTAGCACATTTTTGTGACATATGACAATATATCATTGAATTGCACTCTTCAGTTGCAGAACATGAAATGATTGAAATTGAATATAACGATCGTAGAAAAAGATCAACGAAGTCATCCCAATAATTTCGTTTCATTCATAAAACGTGAAGTTGGTTGAAATAATTTCGGAAAGTATACGGAAAATCACATCGAGTAATGAATTAATTCAGTTGATTTCACATTTCTGATACGGGACTATGAAACGCCGCAGACGAAAAATTGACAAGAATGAAACAAAAAGATACGGCAAAGAACAAATATAAATTGTCTCCCATTGTGTTTTTTGTGTCTAAAATACTGTATGAAAACCGGGAAAAGAAGGTTCAATCGTATGAAAATCCACAGCAAATGTATGCATCCATTGAAACACAAAAATCCTGCATTTTGTCGCTCCTGGTACCATCACCGTCATGATTGGATTCCCACAATGTTCGTCTTTCGGAAAATTTTCACAATTGAATTTTTTTTGCTGCTTCTCCCTTTGACACAAAATATTTGGAATATTCCTTATTCTACACACCCTGTTGAAGTCCATTCCATATTGACATTTTCAACACAGCCACAAAGTCTGATCGGAATTTGTTTTATATCACTGTAAGCACATCTGTCGTTCTGTTTTAATCGAAGATTCGGATTAATTGAAAAATTATCTTCATGATCTTTGTTTTTTGTAATCCCGTTAGTTGTTTTCTCAATCGGATGGAGATGAGGTAATGAATGTTAGGTTGTTGATAATACAACCCATATGAAATTGAATCTCTTTTGTTTATATTGGAGTTTCAGCTTCGTCATCCGTACGAAGATGTGAACGGAGAATCTGAAAGAGAGTTGAAAGCAATACCAGATCACAAGAGCTGTGGAAGTTTCGGATTTCCGCTTCACCAACTTCTGCATCTTACTACCAAGATACAGACACTTGTGAAAGTTCGCTAACCATTTGTTGAGGCTGAGTTAGTTTGACAGACCATAAGGAGAAACCAGAAGTCGAAAGTATTTGAAAAAAATAAAATGGAGAGCGTTGAGTGGAAGCTCAAGAAGGAAAGAGAGAAGTTTTCATTGATATGTTACAATTTTTAGAGCGCAGTATTTTCTCCTGTATTATAAAGATGAATTCTCCATGGATCTTTGATAGAATCAACTACGAAATACATTTACTTCTCCAGAAGTTTGTTAACTGTTGAGGTGGACATCAAAGCGGTCATTTCTTTTCTGTATTGATAGAGTTACCGATTGTAGCTCACGATCATTAAATACATCAAAGTGTATTGTTATATTTTTCATTTTGTATATATTTCAATCGATACCCAATTTTCATCATATCAAAATACATTCGCATACATGGGTTTGCGTGTAGAGATGTATATGAATTCAACAAATAGTCAGAATAGACCATAGATGAAAGAAATGATGGAAATATGAGTCCAACTCGTGAAAGTTTCCGTATGATTTGTGAGATTTCTTTTCATTCATACTTTTTACTTTCTCCATTCTCTTACATACTTTATTACGTTTAGAATTTATCGTTGGGAGAAATGTTTTCTGTTAAACTGTGGCGTGAATCACATTGTTGAACTGCATTCCAATCAAATTTGTCGTATATTTTTTTAGACAACAGAATTTAGCCATATTCGAAATAAATAGTATCGTCGTCAGAATTTCTGTGTGTTACATCCAAAGTTGGATATAACGTGTGGAGCTACATGAGAAATCCAAATAGTTTCGTAAAAAAGAAATGTGTGATTTGTATAGTGATGAAAATGATGAAGAGTCTGTATGAACGTGGGTTGTATTTCAGATGTGTTTTCCTTTCTAAAATGGTATTTCTCCAATATCCCGTTTCATAGTTTTCAGCATAATCCACTCTGGATATATATCCGTTTGAATTATATACAAAATCTGATTCTTTTAGAAGCGTCTTGGTGGAACGTTTCTGAAGATGAACTCTAAATTTAACAGTAAGATGCACTCTGGCGGTGTGACTTCTCACATGAACTGCTGCTGACGCAATGTGAAATAGGACAAAAATGTATTTGAACAATTATATAGAGCGTGAAATTTCAAACACAAGGGATTCATGCAAGCATAAGTTCAGTGTTGACAACTTAGGTGTCACATGGTAAAGAAAAAAAATGCTTCACTATTTGTGTATCTACAAAAAAAAATCAGTTCTGTGCTGAAAAATCCTACTCATACGATAGACGCTGGATGTTATTGGATTCTTTTGAATTTCACACCATTCTTTGTAATTATGGCGTGGGGGTCTCATAATATGGTTGAATAATTTTCAATTATCTAGCATTACCTCATCCGTTTTTTCACAAGCATAATCGTCATCACCTGTCATTCTCAACATCACTAACCCATTCCATCCAATTTCTACAGTCCTGTCATTGATCCTGGCAATTTTTATTCGGAACTATAATTATGATCAATTGACATTAGACGTCATTATAATTCCATTTGGCGTTCATTGGAATCTTTTATTGCGTCATGGCGTGTTCTAGAGGATTTGATGTGCTTTATCTTCGTTCCATTCTAACAGATGCGTTCAAAGTTGTGGAGTATATTAATTCGTTTCATTACGCTTCCATTGACAATGATTAAATACGAACTACTCAGGATAATGATCTCCAATGTTGAATTCACTGGCGGGAATATTTAATATTTTTTTCTTTATTTCCCAATCAAAATTACTCAGAATTTGAGGATTGTGATGGACCTTGACATATTTCAGTGTGTACAGACTTCTGAAGATTTTTTGCAGCAATCAATTACAAGATGGAATGGCGATTGCAAGTTATTCATTCAATTCGGGAAATGCCATTGACAAACTACCAATAACATATATCAAGACTACATTTTTGTAAAGAAAAACATAATAGCGAATATTCTGAGTAAGAAAATAAATATTCAAACTCGCATGGGATACAGGATTTTCTACTCTACTTCCGTTTTGTTTTTCCAGCCTTTCAAAGTTGAAGAACAAAATAAAAGACAGAGGAAATTTGCAAGAGTGAAGTAGTTTGCATAATTCAACTGCCAAAAAAATTCGGCGAATATAAAATCAAATCACAGAAAAAACTGGAAAGAAATGTTTCCGTATTGTTGTATGGAGATCAAATTTGATGGAAAATGATTATGTAGATCAAAATTTGAAATTGGTAGAACAAAAACAAAATGACATTACAGCTTTTTGTTAAATTGAGAATATTTCGATTGAAATTTGACGGTTCTGTTTACGCCTTTGATGATGATTCATTATGCTTTTGAGTTCACTCAATTCCATCAGAAAATTTGAATGGAATATGAAAAATTTATTATTTTCATTAAACTGCTCTGCGTGGTAGATATGAAAATTGGGGAAAGATCAGCATATTCTGTAGTAAAACACATTTTCAACATGTGTGAGTGATTGACATATCAATTACTTTTCAGACCAATGTAAAAAGGATGAATTCCATGTACCTATTTAATTTTATGAACCAACACTTTCAATAATGAAATATGAACGAGCAGAAATACTCCATGAATTGAATAAGATTAACAGGACTGTCACTTCAAAATAGAGTTATTGATGATAATAAAATAAACATATGGTGCATAGAAATATCAGTTTGTTGTATCGGAAATTATAAAACTAACTTCAAAGTTGTGATAAATTTATCGAGAAGTCTCTAAATTTTTATTTATCTGTTTTGTTATCACTGTACAGTGAGCACTAATTCTACAAATATTCAGAAAGCAGAAACGCTGATATTCGATGGCGGATGTTGTGGTGACTGAATATATCGGTCACCAGACAATGGATCCTCAGAATCAATTGAACTATAACTCCGGACTTCCCGACATACAATACGACGTCAAGACTGAATGTGAACTAGCGATAAAAACCTTTTATCAATATGCACTTGAGTAATTCGTCCAACTACACAGTCCAGGTATTTTACTCTATGGGGAATATTACTGAAGTACACTGTTGAAAAATAATCAAACGGTTTATCGAGTTCTACTCTATCAATTCGATCTCCACCGTTCACATCATGTTGATTGTAAAGAAAATATTAGATGAGAACACATGTCAGATGTTTAAATCCCATATTGAATGCGTCGGTCATTCCTTTTCTTTTTCACAATAAGATTCGAAACAAATATTTCCAATAAAATTCCATGTCAGTTAAACTAAAACCTGAAAATTTACAATAAACTGCGATTCAACTACGACAACTCTATATTTCGGATTATTATTCCGTTTTCTATTTCCTTCTCAGATGATTTCAAGAGTTCTTCATTCTTTCCTATCACTGTCACAGAATTTATTCTGAATGAGAACTCCGATGATTAATACGAAGAAAATATCTATAAAAACGATACGTACAACAATAATTTCCACCTTTTGTTCACCCCAAAATTTTTCAAATAGGTATGACAACTCACTGGATTCACTGACACTCAAGTTAAATCAAACGATGGCAATTTAATTATCAAACACCGAGTAGAGTTTCAACTTTTTCGAATTTAATTGCATGAGCAATTATACCACTACAATTCATTTCCATAGAGACTCGTATTTTCGACCATAGTGGTCGGCACATAGCTCGATCTCTACCCCTGTGGATGCCAGAATAAACGGGTCGTAAATTCACAACGCCTACGAATGGTAATCGATCTTTATATACCATTACACTTGAGACATTGCCGTTGTAATATTATACCACTATGCTTCTTGTCAGAGTGATAAGTGTCTGATCGTCAATATGCATTCTTGATAAAAATGTCAGACAAAGAGTTAACATGAAATCGTAAATTATGCAAACAATTCTTTCACTCTGAGAGCTTATTCATAAGCATAGCGTGAAGTATTCAGCACTTGTACAAATATTATATCGCACTTGCGCGTCAAAATTCCCTTTGAAATATTCATATTCACGACTTGCAACGCGTGATCAATGTTATGTGTATGAACGTAATGTTATAAATAATAATAAACAGTCGAGAAAAACATCGTTAATACTTGAAAAAAATTCCTAACAACTGAATTTTACTCGTTGTATTAATTAAAAGTTCAATTTTATCAAAATGTAGAAATTTTCATTATAATTTTCATCGTTGTAGAAACAAATTTTCATATTGAACCGATTTAAATTTTCGATCTTTAAATTTCATCAAATATGTTGATCACAGTTCGAGTCAGATTTTTACACTTGAATTCACAGTCTTTATTATTCCTCGTGAAATCTGTTCAGTATGTACTGAAATTTGCTTCTTCCTTCATTGACTGTTCCCTGCTGAATATCAATGGACCAATTGGAAATTCGAAAAAAGAACTCTCATGCCCGCATTTACGAATAAGAAACAACAATTCAAATAGTGAATAATTACTTCACAAAAAACATCCCACACACTTTAACGTTATTAGTATTTATTGCGCGATAGTATTGCAACCATTTATCGTTGAAAAAAAACTGATGTCATTACATTCATTGATATTGATGGATTCCTCTTACATAAACATTGAAAAAAAATGGCAGCATTTATTTTTCCTAAATTCCTATAATTTATCATGTAGAACCATTGAATGTATTGCCATCAAGTTACACTGTACCCACATGCATAAGTGGAACAAATCAATATAACAAGTACACAGAAAAAAAGAATAGAACCTTTTCTGTGTGCACTCGTGTGGACTTTTCGAATAGGCGTACACGATAGGGGCAATTAATCGATCCAAATGTATGCCAATCTATCGTCTGGATTTATACGAGACCCTTTTTGATGTTGTGTGATTCAATAAAAGAGGCAAAAAAAGATAATTAGTGGTGGAAATCGAATTAACTTTGGATTCCTTTTCAATTGGTTGTAATTTTCGAAACTTCTGTCGAAGTTTTGAGAGATTGAAAGTCAATGGAATTAGTTTTATCCAATTAATTTGACTATAATAATGAGAATTTTGAAGAAACTTTTCAATTAGTATTCATCAATTCTGTTCATATCCGTTTTCGTTTACATTCTTCATTGACTGATATGACAATTTGCTATGCAAATGATTCCATAGTTATATTGAATGAAGCTTTCATTTCATAGATAAAATATCCAATATCGTGCCAATGTCTGTGTTGAAATGAATTGACGAGAATGTTGGGGTAGACATGAAAGTGAATGAAATATCAGTCTGTCACGTGAAAAGTTTATGGAAGAATCGAACAGATTCTCAGTGACATCTTTTATATCTTGCTTATCAAAAGCTCTGACGAAAATGGAATGGGGTGAGAGAGATTGAGGGCTGACATTGGGAATAACTTGATCTACTTGAATAATGAACATTCAGTTGAGAGATTGCATTGTCGAATGAGAAGTACTAAAGACGTCAATTAAATTCTTGGGGAGGAGAAACAAATCATGTGAATGAAGAAATCCCACTGGAATTATTTTTCAATGAATAAAAAATTTCACAATGTCATATTGCAAATCGAAATTTTTCGATCAATCGTATCCAATTCTGCTTGCTAATTGAGATCCGTGATTCAATAGAGAACACAAAAAATTTGGTCACAGTTCTTTCATTTTCTCCAACATTGCACACAGAGATTCCAGAAAATCCATTTAACGTATTGATTACTACGACACTCCAAATTTATCTCTGATTTCACACGGTCCACGTGAATGACACAGGAACAGTCTGATTCTTATTAGCCTCTGTCATGACACATCTTCATTATGATTCCGCTTCATTCAGATTATCATAACATGTGAAAAATTTTAAATGTTGAATTGTAACATTGAAGACTGATTTGTTTGTGTAAATTCTTATCTGAATGAGATTCATCATCGACAGTGATAGCATAGTATTTTCACATTAGTTCTCGACAGTTTGAAATGATTGAAAACATCATGTCTATAATATGAAGTCATAATTCCAAGTACTGATCAAGTTTCCCCATTAGGATCAACGAGTTACTGATAAAGGATTCAAAAAGTTAGCTTGAACAATTGGGGGTTGAATATTTTCCAGACATTATTGTTAATGTTGACGCTGAACGAAACATAAAAACTGAAACTTGCTATTAAACTCAACCATTCAACTAAGTACAACACAATCCCAACAGTCTCATTACGAGAGTGGGTTTCTACCCAAAACTTTGTAGACATTTCTTCCACATTTCGTACTGTGTTATTACATATATATCACATGGAAAAGGTTCCATTCAACCACTCATGGATGTGAGAAAAGTATCTATGATGCACTAAATATTGGTTATTTGCATTTTACATCAAGTGCACTTCCACAGCAAACAACTGCAACAAACGTTATCACTTAGCAACATATACAGGGGACTTTTGAAATATCATTCCATCATCATTAAGGAATATTCGAATCGTCCTGATGGTATGAATGTGTCAATGACCGAATCGAACTGGTCCATCAAGTATGGAAGATAAATTATTTCTAAGTATGAATACACGTCTGAAAATGAGGACTTTCATCAACAATTCTGCAAGGAAACACACATACAGTATCATTCATCCACAAATGTCATGCAGAAATGATAAATTGACAAAAAATTCGATGGATAGCTGTGAATAGGATTGAAGATTATATCAATTTACTTTCTCAGTCGATTATTGTAATTTGATACGAATCTTTTTATTGTCAAATTCCCAGTTTGCTAACTGCAAAGAGGCCAGTATGATATAATGGCGAGAATCAACTTAGTTTTAATTGGAGTCAGATAGTGTTTTTGTTCAACATCGATAGCACAGTTGACTGATATCTTCACAGACGTGTGTATTTTCTGATGCTGGTGGTGAATATCGCCCAGTTGTTTCTCTGTTCTGAGAATTTGAGAATTCTTAATCGAACACGATGAAATGTTGAGAGGTTTATTTCTATAATGAAGACATGTATTGAGCTACGGATATTTCCAGTAATCATCTTACGCATTTTTATTCATCAGTCAGTATTGATTATGTGTTATGAGAACTCTGATAGTTAATAAACAATTTTGACCTACTTTGCGAACAATCTCAATATAATTTTTGGTTCATTTGCTATCCACGACAATATCAATCAGATGATTTCATAAAATTTCTCAGGCGATATTTCTTCTCAAATAATATTGGTTTTATTGTTCAATAATTCGCCTTCAACGTGAGGTCGAAGTGAAAACTAATAAAAACCAGTAATGAATTTCATATCATGCTTTATTGAAAATTTATTGACAATACTTTCTATTTTTAATGCGATACAAGAGTTGCTTCGCGAACTAATTACAACGAGCCGCGTATTTACTGGTGCATGATGGAAAAAAAATTCTTTATTCTTTGCCGGAATATTTGATCTGATTTTAATTGAACAGATACTTTGAATTATTAGATTTGTTTACTGTGTAGATATTGTGTAAACTTTTTGAACAAGTGGAATAGCTTGAAGTTTTATGTGCTTCAGTGAAATTCACAAGAATTGCAAACAGATACATTACGTCCGTCACTTGCATACATTGCAGAATCCCCGGAGAGAACATAATTACGAAAATGTGTGTTGTATTTCGTATCAGAAAATAAAAGAGGGATAGTGTTGGGAATTAACTCATATTGAAAAGCGAATTAGAGACGAGAGTCGCTTCAATTAATACGAGAAAATTCGCAAGAATTTTTTTTAAATTTATAAATGAGCAGAATCAGTTTTAGATAAATAGATCAAAATCACAGGTGAAATCAAATGATCTTTCATTGAATAATTTGTTGGAGTTTCTTCGAACTTCATCGATTCATTACTCACAGGGAATGATAACAACTGGCTGGATTAAGGTAGTTTAATGTTGAACGTATTTTCTAGTATGTAAGTTGCTGGTGGGAATTTTTTAATTCGTGTGCACATGGCTTCAAACTTCGAGAGCTCTTCAGAGTTTTTAACTTCGTGAAATGAAAAATTCTTTGTACTTACTGCAGGAGGATGATAGAAAGAAGAAACGTGAGTAAAAGTTGATTTGTTTTTAACTTAAAACAAATAAGATTATTTTCACATTCACATCTTGTTCTTCCCACATGTGTCACTGCGGTCGAGGTGTTCCAAACTTTATCGATAGTAGTTTCAGAAATGATTAGTGATGAATATTGATATTTATGACTAATTAATGTAAAATTTCTTTTATGTGTTTGTGTTATTCATTTCTTGGTGCTAATTCGACATCGGTGAACTGTTTTAGTTCGAAAACTCAACTGGATTATCGTCATGCCTGTAATTCTCAATGCGTTAAGCAATATTGCACAGAGTTACTCTCTTTCATAGTTTACTACGTTTTCAACGTTTTCAAACCTTCTTTTTTCCAAAACTTTGTTCACTCAAGTACTCACCTGCACTTTCACATCCCCTTCGCATATTTTCCGCCTGAAATTTCGATTCTACCTCTCATTGCAGATCCTCCACCCATTCCAGATTTTCACACTTTTTTACTGCACAGTACACAATATGCATCTTGAACTAGACTTGAATCAAGCATGTATATTCCATCGTAACTTTCGTAGTTTCACAGTATTAGTTACATGCAAGTTAGCAAATCCTTTGAGTCTTTGGTTAAAAAGTCCCCATCTATCTTAGAAACCATCTGTCCATATTTAATTTTTTCCCATATTTTATCCACTGCCACACTTCATGAAGCAGTCGAGGAATCATCATAAATATCACTGTGTTGAATTAATGTGTCGTCACATAGATGATAAAAAAAGGAATTAATAATTTTTATTGTTGGATATTATGAAATAAATTAATCTACATAGCATTTGTGACTTTTTTCCGGTGATAACGTGTACAATGTTGATAAATGAAAAATTGACGTGCATACGTATGTAGGAATCTACAAATCATTGAAGAAATTACATTGAACTGAGTCACTTTTAAGACTATATGACACTTCATGTAGCATCATGCATAGATATATATATCAACTATATATCAACTCTTTTTTATTCTATGTTTTCACGTCCATTCTATCACTAATCATTATCATCATAATACAAGGCCAATAACGCCTAGTCAATGTAAACAATTGGAAATATTTCTAACGGGCATATGTACGAATAACAATAGATTGGCGTTCAGTGAATATGATCCCTACACATGTGTGACTTCTGATAACAGTGAAGCAATCATTATAATGCATATATATTTCTGGTAGAATAGTTTGGTGTACATCAGTGTTGAGTATTGAAAAAGTTCGAGCAGAATTCAATTCATGTATCCAATTTTTTTATCGATGAAAAAGTGGTTAACAGAATTCGCTTAATTTTTATCGCCATTTTTACGGTTCAGAATTATCCGATTTCCTATTGATTTTTATACAGTTATGGAGATGAGAAGAATCAATTGATTAAAATTCAAGGACTGTATGTTGAATATTTTGCAATTAATAATTATTAAATCTAGTTGATAAATAATGAATTCATGTGTGATAATTAACATGAAGAAGTTGTGAGTGCATGGGAAAATATATTAATCGTTAGAGGTGAAAATT
Source organism: Meteorus sp. PSUC_FEM 10030008 (assembly GCA_018881525.1). Taxonomy (NCBI): domain Eukaryota; kingdom Metazoa; phylum Arthropoda; class Insecta; order Hymenoptera; family Braconidae; genus Meteorus; species Meteorus sp. PSUC_FEM 10030008. The sequence continues at coordinate 96,112 of JABMBR010012727.1, read as the reverse complement.
AATTTATTATTATTGCGTTATTGCAGTATTTGTTTATACATGGCGTTGTTAATGAAGAGTGCTCGATATTTCATTGGTTCATTATTTCTATGAACTTAAATGCACATTTCTGGATGGAATCAACTTAATAACGGAAAAAATTTATACAATTATTTGCCTCTTTTGTATCAAATCGAAAATTTCTGAATATTTATTACTTTTTAGACTAGTCACTGTATTGTCATTCGTTAGAGTGAAGAAACAAACTTTGAAGTGAAACGAATCGGCATTTTTATAGAGGAGTAACAACGAAATATTTTTAATCATACGGAAACATCTGTTTTTTCTAGCGAATATTAATATTGTAGATGAAATTGTGATATTTTCGGTGGGAAATTACGAATTCTCAGAGAGGTTAACACTCAATTGTGGCGTTCAATATATAATAAATTTGTGACGCATATATGGCCAGTCCAATCTAGTGTTGAGTGGAATGCGACTACTTGAAATGCAATGAGATTCCTGTACAATTGGTTGTGTAAATTATCTGCATGTTAATTATCGTGTACTATCCAGTAGTTCTTCGAATACTGACCCACCATGTACATAATTTCTTTGTCAAGTTCAAATTTGTTTCTGGAGTTCTTAATAAGTAATATGGCCGTCATGCAAACTTTTCAAATATGAAGAACTGAATAATATAAATGGCATAATTTTTAAACTTGTTTCATTTAATGATGATTAAAGTTGGTGAGAGCCGTCAGGTGGCTGGCAACTATGACCGCAGGCGACAGAAAAAGTTCACGCTATGATGTGAGCGTAGCTAATTGTCCAGTAGTGGAATTAACTTTAGAAAAAAAAGCTCAACTTTTTTTAATCCTCTACGTTCCCAATGCCTCATGAATACGAAAAATGGGGATGCAATGTTTGGACAGAATGAGATTTTTTCATGTTTTTTTGCTAAAATCATTCGTACGTGATTCCATTCTTTGGATCAGGATTTTTCTAAATATTTTCATGTGAGATTTGTCACATTTATGAGAGTACGCTAACTTATATTCACCAAAACTCTCCGTTGGCATATTAAATACACCGATAAAAATTGAATATTCCTACATGAGTACAAGCTATCAGTTTGTTGAATTATTTCAGCTGAATGTTAAATATTAAATTTTTTAAAGATTATCCTTATAAAAGTAAATTTGTTGCAGGATATTTCAGGAATCAAATATGATACAGACGCGGGAGAACTTATCGGATGACAATGAAACGAGGTTTTTTTCAAATATATCCATGAATGAAGATTATATATTTGATCGGATGGACATCAGGATAATATTCATCACTTTCTACTCGATTGTTTTTTTCTTCTGCTTCTTCGGTGAGTTTTTTCTTGAAATTAAAAGTAGACAATGTTTCATGATTCATGAGCACATAAAAGTTGTCTGAGAATCTGCGGTACTCACGACATTCGAAAGAATTCAATTCATCTCATAGTAGAATCTCGGTAGAAGAAAACCAATTGAAAACGTGACTACGTTTACGTTATTAAAAATTGAGCAATCAATAAGAAACTTAAATTGTAGGGGCGGAATAGTTACGTAAACTGCTGACAATTCAGCGTTTCCAATATAGACTTACATTAAAATTCGCTTCTTGAAGTGTCTACTTTGAAATTCCTGAAGTGAAGAAATTGTTACAACTGTTTTTTTGCTCTGAATCGAACGTCTTCTGAAATAGGTCACACAATCCTAAAACCCCTTGATCAAATCCAATTCCATTATGAAAATATACCCAGCATTGGAACATGAAACATATAAGCTTGCCAAACTTAAAATTTATCCTTCGGACTGTTTTTCTTGATGAAGTATGACTTCCTGTGTATCCGGAAATCAAACTCAAACGCTATGAAAGCATCGGAGAACTTTCGTTCTTGCGATAATTTCAAAGAATTTGGAGTAAATATTATGACACAACTGAAAGATAAACTATGATCGTATCATCGTTAGAAATTTCAACTTGAAAAAAAGCTAAAAAAATGTAAAGTTATAAAATAGTATCGTTAGTAAATTTAATTGTATATTCACCTGTTATAATTGATTCGCACTTTTATGCCGTTTAACCAAATTTCAGTCAAAGTATAATTCTTTCTGTGTCTGGTGAAAACGTAGAAATCATTTGTATGCAAATCTTAGTGGAGCAGTAATTAGAATTTGATGATTCAGTAAACTGAATCGACAATCAATTCATAGTACTTAAACTTGAATTCTATGGCCCAACTGCTTTTCATTATAACTATAAATCAATTAAATTTACATTACTTATTGTCCAGAATGGTGGGTTGATCTTCAAAATGAGTGAATGAAGTGATTGGAGAGTAGGAAATACAGGTGACTCCGATAATTGATTCCATGAATAACAACTGCAGGGTTCAATCTAAATTGATCACTTGAAATACAGTTTGATAATGTTCAATGGTTTGTTACGATTCGTTCTTCAATATCTGACACTTTCCGTTGAAATTACTTCCATTATTTACATATTTCCAATTCATTATCTTTTGCTTATTGTTTATTCTATTTCACGACACTTCATATTTTCAATGATGTAGATTCAGTGCGTTGACATAAAATTCGAGGTATTGATCAACAATATTCGCTGTGACATCAAGCCTCCATTGATGTCACAAAATTAAATGAACGGACGCCGGAGAAAAATAATTTTACACCCGTTCGCCATTTTTCAACTCGAATACAAGATGTAGTGGCGCTTTTAGTCATGCCATATGATTACAACAAGCGATAATAAAAGTTCAGAACATGCTTCATGAAATCGAAATGTATAATTTTGGCTGTCCGGAATCACGAAAATAATCGTAAAATGTAAAACCACACCTGAATAAATTAATGGATTAGACTGAATGTATCATTATGATATTATAATGAAGATTCGTATCGTCTTATAATTGGATCTGTTTCCATTACAACCACTGTTCCTAGATTAGGACTCACTTCAAACAAATCTGGTTGTTAATTATCTTTTCAAAATTGGATTCAGCGGATTTCCATCCCTTGATAGTACTTCAGGATGAATATTTGTCCATGCCTAAAATAGTGTAACTAAAAACTTTCACCGGTTTTTATGTGTTCATAATTTCCTTTTTCACCTTTTCCTCCATTATGCTGCCTTACAATATTCATATCATTATCACTGATACCGCCCACATCCATTATATTTTATAGCGGAGATACAATATAGAAATTTTTAAGAGCATGTTATATGAATCTTAAGCGCACGTTCAATCCTCGTTATCTCCGTTAGCGTACACGAGCCAATTTTTCTTTATTATTTTGTAGTTTTCACAATAATAGGTGACTTGATATTAGTCGGTATAACATAAAACAAACGTGAACAGCATCTTCATAGCGGCAAGTGGTGTTGCCTTGTAAATTAAAATATATTACAACAAAAAAGAAATTAATTTAATCATTTAAAAATGAGTTTATTGCTCAGCATTTTTTTATTTTAACGTTCACTCTGTCATTGCCTCTCGATTAGCGATATCAAATGCAAACTCGCAATACGAAAACTGTGAAATAGAAAAATTTAGTCATCGAGTTAAACAATTTTCGATTTCGCTACTGAGTATCATATCAACACGATTGATTGCAGTAATGCATATTTCATATTGAATTCATGATAATTTTCAAAATTTCAATTCGTCCTGATTTTTATAAGTAATTATAAAATGAAATGGACATAAAATTTCATGGAAGAAATATCTTTATCAATTTTTGAATTTTGACAAGAATTGTGAGAACGAAAAATCATTTTCCGCATTCCAAATATGTTTTTACGCATGAATTTATCTTGTCATGTGTGAATGTGAAATTTGAATTCGTAAATTGACTCATTTTTATAGAACACTAGTCTGTATATTAATGGTCTATGCCGACACGACAGCGAATTCCATTATATTCATCAGTGTTACAATTGATGCAACGCAGCGGAACGATACACTTCACTGAGAATCGGACTGGATTCATATAATCGTTATGATTGGAAATGTTGTGGAAGCACGATAAATATTTATCTCGACTAAAATTAACTTTTGTGTGAATGAAAATAATATTCATTATCATAATATCATTCTATCAGAAAATAAAGCGCCCTGAGAAAAGAAAGAAAAAAACATGAAAAATCAGACTACTCAAACATCTATAATATTCATAAAATATCCTCACAGTGAAACAACCACAACAAAGAAAAAACCACGTTTGGAACGATCTTGATAAAAATCCCAGTATATCCACAACAAGTCCTAATAAATTATTGATCGTACACATAACGTTCTAAACTTTTCCCACAGAAATTCCATGTTTGGGAATATTTTAATTATTATCATTATTGCTGGGAAACTATTCAATGAGAAATTGCGCTCCTCTCGTTTATCGAAAGATATTTCGTGGTTAGTGTCCAGTTCCGATTACGTAAATTTCGTGCTAGATATTGTAGGGACATGGATAAAATTGTCACGCGTTGCGGATAATTTACCAGGGCGACAACGAATCTTTCATGAAAATAAATCTGTCCACATGAATTTATGAATTTCATCGCATTGTTTATCAACACAAAACATGAATGAATATGAAGAGATTATTTTTGGCATAACAATAAACAATGATAAGAAGTTGAATATATGTTTGTGATTCCATGTAAAAGTATTTTTATTTATACTGGGTATCACTCAACCACAAGACACGTAAATCTTATAAATGTATTGGATTTCGTGGTTTATGGCTTTGTGGATAGTTGGGGGAATTGTGCTCGGTTCTATTGTGTGACATTGAATTATCCAGGGAGTTTAGGGTTAGTTATTGTAATCAATAATCCAAAGGGGATCTAACTATATCCACAGATATTAAGAAAGAATATTTTTAAGTTAGTAAATTTCGTGATAGAAGAAGATTTACTCGGATTCATTGAATTAGTCACATAAATATTTCAGTTAAATTAAATGCATTACGTCTATATGTGGAAAATGCGATGACCAAATTCAATTATGTTTTCGGGATATGCAACATGATTGTTGAAGTGAATAAATTAAAGTGGCCGCAACTGATACGAGCGGTATGCACACTTTGATGTTATGTATGGCATGATGACCTAATTCTACGCATTTATTGATTCTCATATCTACGATTTCGTTCCTTCAATATTCCACCAAAGCACTTTGTATATGCACAATTGATATTTAATGATCGGGCAAAAGAAGAGTGTTTAATATAATCTTACAAGTGGTGTAGAATATACAAAAACTTGGAATTCGCTTCTGGCATGAAATACCGAAATTTTTGAGAAATTTGGATTTTATCTTTTCATTGGCAAAACTGTTTCAACATCAATTTTGCGAGAGGAAAAAAACGTCTTAGTCATTTTCACGATTTTTTTTCATCATGGCGATGAAGGGGAACTACCCTCGGTGAGTATTAGTGGCACTATAAACTCTCTAAATCTGTAGAGGGCAAGTTGCGTATTATGTCATGATGTTCCGCTTTAATACAATGCGTCTATCATTTTTAACATCGTTTATATAGCGCTTCAATTCATAATCATATGGTACAGGAATCACCACTTAGGGCTCCTTTTCCGATTATGCAATTATCACATGCATTAAATTGGCCATTTCTTCGAAGAAGATTAATTAATAAGAATTGAGGACAATTGTTTATGTGAAAAATAGTAACGAGAAATTTACATAGAATAAATATCCGAGACATTTCTACAATTAAAAGAAAATTGTTATGTAACATTCATCAATTAATAATAAGTTAGACTGGAAGAATTCATAAATATCATCTACGCATTTTTGCGAGTCCTAAAGTTGTGGAATCAAAATAATTTCTTGACATTTGAAATCGCTGCTTTCTCATTCTACACATTCAATGTTACGAGCATTTCTTCCGAATATATTTCTATGGTATGTAGTTGCTCGGATAAAAAGAACAAGTGGAGAGAAGAATTGCATTCATGGGCGCATTTTGAGATGAATTTTCCCATCACAATACTCTAATGAAAATTCAAGTAATGCATAACATTTCGTTCTAAAAAGGGAGAAAAAAACTTACTAACTCGATTTTCGCCCAGTGAACGCAATTCTTTTTAGCTCGTTTAATTTTCTTTATTTATTTAATGGCCACCAGTTACCGTTCACATTCCACCAATGTGAATTAAATATTTCATTGCGATTGCTCTTGGGACTTCTGGCAGTGCAATTCAGTTGCTGTAACATGGTGCGAAAATTTTTTTTCAATATTGCTCTCTATCTTTGACTGACTGTTCCCACAATTTCATATTCCGTAGAAAATCTTGCTTGATTTTTCGGTATTCATTTCAGACTATATTGCTCAGTAATTCTATTGAAAAGTGGTCAAATATTGACGATGCCAATCGCTAATGCGTTTCATTTTCTTGATTACCAAAAGGAATGGTTGAAGCATTCAAACTCATTTTTCGTTTTTTCTTCCATTTTACATAATATCTGTCAGGTACTGATTCGATCAGTTCCATTGAAACTTTCTATACCAAACCGACGCTCAATGAGTTGCTACCCTCTTCATTTCATTGAATTTTCTACAGACTTTGACACTGGTCGAGCTAAATGTTCAGAAACAGCTTTTTATCCCCATTCATGTGAAATTTGTGGACTATAGAAAGTAATCCATCTCGACGATTGCGACCAACTATAACTCTCACAAGATGATAAAATCAATGTGTTACCCATTTTTCACTTCATTCCAACACATAAAGTCGAAAATAGACGATAGAAACAAATATCTCTAATTTATTTTCTTATCGTTCACTATCATATAAATAATTAAACCTCATTATCGAATTTATTCTTCGAAATTTATCGATTTCACAGGAAAATATAGAAAATTCTATGAAATCCAGAACAATAAAGAGTTCAAATTGTAAGGTCGTCGAATCAGATCTCATTTGTCATATTTTATATCAGCTACCAGGTCGGACAGAATTTTCATCGAGAAATCCCAATGGATTCGACGTCATATCCCATAAGAATAACGAAAAGAATCTAATAACGTATAACCACTTTGACAGTTTTTCTCAACATATTTTTGAACCTCACCAATATTTCTGCTCGATATTTATTTTGCTGTTTTATCTTTATTCCCATTGTTTTCTAACTGACAAGTAAACACGAACTATAATCTATATACTGTGACTGACTGCTTTGTGTACACTTGAACACCATATGTGTACATTAGAATATCATAGTGTTGAACTTGTGACTTGGCAAACGAGCAGATCCGTATACATTCGCACAATCCACAAGACAAGTAAAATGAAAAAAATCCATTCGTCTCTATTTGTTATGGTCCTTTGATTATTTCTCAATTCATTCAAATGAGTGAAGCAACAAAGACTCACTGAGTCAGTGACTCACTGGAGGAAGAATTCGATGCAGAAAATAAAGAGAAAATATGCAAACTGATTGATATTGGCTTGATATTGGACTGAAGTCGAACAAACAGATATGAATTGATGATTCAAATAATAAATGATAATAATAATTGAAATTCGACAAAGTTATTCTTAGATGAATTCTAGTTGTTGAATGCTGCAAGGTTCCCTTTTTGTTTTATTATGGAAAACAAAATTACAAGTGAAATAAATCATTCATCCCGTGATAAAAGTAGACTTTTTTGTTGCATAAAAGTGTCGCATACTATTTCAATTATGAGCATATTTTTGATGAATACATACGACGGAAAAACTGGTTGAAATTTGAAAGAAGAATGAATTAAATTCATGTTTGAAAGAAGTCATTATCATACAATGAAACTACTGTGCATTCATAAATTTTTATAACACCTGCATTGTATAGAATTAAAATCAATTTTAATTCCGAAGCTTTCGTCGATTATAATTACTGATAATTTTCATGTATAACAGAAAGGATGGGAATTCTGAATTTTCATGTTTGTTAATCATTGAATTTCATAAGTTATGAATGGATTCGGACAGTGGAAATTGCAGTTAGCAGAAATGGAAAACAAAATGATATTGAAAATAAACAAAAAACTTGCCTCAATCCTATCAAATGTCAGAAATAAATTTCGCCGAAGCAATTCAATACCCAGGGTGAAATTTATTCATCGATCATCACACAATAAAATATCATTAAATTTCCCTCAAATTCTCAAAAATGTTATCCCACATATTATATTCACCAATTTTATTTGCTTACGATGCCTATCCATCAAATGGAATGTTTTATCCCCCGAGAAAATTTTTATCTGGGACTTTTTCATAGCAGGAGAAAAAATGGATAAATTATTCCACGACTCCAGACAAATATCTAACAAACATTGTGCAAACCCCATGATAATAATCTTTACATCATCCTTGGTATTATACTCTCAAACTCAATCCTCTTTCAAGTTAACTCATCCGAAACCCTTCTCGAATAGATTCGAGACCATGAATCACTTGCCCAATGAAGAAGTTCCATGACATTGTCTCATAACTCAACATAAAATATTCAAACATTAGCACACCACCAAGAATGCTCAATAAAAATCCATGTAAAAATTCTGATACAACATGAATTCTCATTTATTAATACCAACTGACAAATCTCACCTTTTTCTCTTCCTTCATCCTCTTGGATGATATGAAATTAAATCTCAAAGTGTCTGACTTGTTTTGTCATGAAAGCTGAAACAAGATTTGACTCCATGACATACTCCATGTGCATACATCAAGGAACTTTGCTGGAAAGAATGAATATTTATAATGTTGACTGAAATTGCATTTCAAACAAACTGTTGTAGAATTCGTACAGGTACGTGGTGAAAATGAAATTAGCGTATTTCATATGTTAACATCGTAAGAGGATACTTTTTCGGGACATGGCACTCATTATCATAATTCATGTATGCTAATACGTAATCTAAATGTGAACCCTTCTACGTTGTTCTGCATAATATCAATAAGCAACACAAATTGTGTTGAGATCAACATAATACCATCAACATTCGGATGACACGGACGTTATAGTTATAGTTATAATATTGATATTATGTCACTTGAGTTCATGTGTCAATATTGATACCTGTCCTATTCACACGGAATTTAACATCATGTTGTACAATGTTTGGTACATGTTGCAGAATGAATTTTCTAGTCAGTAGAATAATTTTCCAAGTGTTGCGTGTAACCATGTTCATTTATTCAAACGTGATTGTGTTGTGATGTGTCAATCATGGGAATGGATTATCCAGTTTCATCACAGTGGAGATGAAATTAGGTGGGGAATGAAAGCGTCACGAATTATTACGTTGGATTTATGAAACTTCGGGTAATAACTACATCACCTCATCGATCTACATCTCTTGTGCAAGAATATTTCATTCAGAAATGAACAATATTTACTACGAAAAAAATGTCTCACTTAATTTTTTTTCCTCCTGGAACATCTTAAAATATAGACTAGTCATTTATTTTTTATCCTAAGATGTTTTTATCCAGTGTATAAATTTCTGATATATTTTGTTTATACTGCGTGAACAAGATCGTATCCATTCGTTCACCCTCGATGGCTCCATTTAACGATTTACACCATCTCACAAATTTTTATCTTACAATACTAAAATTAGAAATTTTTTTTTCTCGAAAAACTCCAACTTATTGTGATTCATGGGCGATGGAATATTTTCTTCCACTAGGTCGGGAAATAATGGAAGTGATATTTATTCATCCCTTAAATATGTAGCTTGGTGTGTGTGTGTGTCTGTCTGTTTGTATATATTTTGTGTAAAAATATAAACGAAGGGAGAAAGAATATATGCAGGGCAAAAACTGATATTCCTTCCTTCATATCTTTTATGTGTCGTATATAGATGACAGCTTATTTGGTAGGAATGGTACGTGCAGCTCTGCAAGAAAGATATATACTGTAAAGATGCCGATGAGATAAAACGAAAAATATAAACGAAAATGAAAAAACGGGTGATGGCGAGGGGGAAAATTCACACATTTTTATTGTTACATTCACAAAACTTACAAAATATTTTCCTATTCTCGTATATGATTCAATTCTAGAATTTTCATTTATTTTTCTCAATCTCGCTATTTTCATATTTTGACTTTTATTTGATCGACTACTTTGTGCCTTTACAGTAAATAAAAATGACTTGACATCCACTTCAACGATAAAAGTAACTTGTTTTATTCCCACTCGACGAATATTGCACGTACGCTGAGATATTTCACTCATATCCTGTATATTTCTGACCATGACAGTGCATCCTATCGCAACGCAAGATAACTGTGCTCAGTCATTTCTTTTCCCTCTTCACTTTGACACTGAGTGGGGCACGTTTATCAGGCGTGTTGGATTACTCACAATGTAACGTGTAATGTTAAAATACAAGAAATTGTGACAACGACAATCAGTAAATAAATTGTATGGCAGTATTCGTCACGTATGTAAGAGAAAAAAATCTACAACTTATGTACATCATGGAATATCTTGGACACATTAGTGGTTTTGTTCATGTACTGATTCCCAATAGAAGTCCAGAATTATTCGCTTCGAACCAGTCAATGTGTACCTAAATATTCGCACTGGTGAAGACAATGAGACAGTCAAAAACTTTTCGAACTATTATTTGATAATTCATGTCATTCAATTGTGTAATCAGTCATAAATATATTTTTATCTGATCATAAATTCTAACTCAAACTGTCACTGATTTACCTTTCATCTCTGGTATACATCATGATGATCTTACTTGTGTTCCAACTTCACCATCATTCGTCGTATCCATAATTTTCCCAGATCTGGAATAAAATAAATGTTATGAATCATTGAAAGATACGTGAGTGAGAGGATTCAATTGAAAAGAAGTTGTCAAGAGTGAACATATTGGGTCTTCGTAGATTCTCTTGACTATCAGCTTCATCTCATGCTTGATGAAGCCAATATTAATCAATATGAACGATGAAAGAGCAAATGTTTAAATGAACTACCGTTATAACATGGCAGTTGTGATGTATACGAATTCGCTTTTCGATATAACATTGCTCAGCATACAAAATTGTTCTCATGAAACTGCAATTTTCAAGCGCAAATAATAAACAACGTGAAAGATCTTGTGATGTAACTTCCTTATATATTAAACTTTTATATGCAGCTTTATGATGACCTACAGTGTCATTCAATTATTGTTGACATTCTGCAAAATATAACAAAGTATGGATGACATAATTCGAGACTGTGTAAACACCATGACTGCAAAACAAAATACTTGGGAATTAACATGCACCAGAAATTCTCAGGATGACAGAGAATTTATTTCACTTCATGTTTAGTTACATAAATCTTGTTTCTTGATCTATGTTTGAATGAATAATTGGCGGACAATGTTGTTATTCATAAGACGATCTGGAGATTCGAAGAATAATATTGGAATGAATATAAATGGGAGATTTTATTTCGAAAATCTAACTTGACATTCGAATGAAAACGTAACGATGTACAGTGATGACGACATGACAGGAAAATTGGGAAACGTACAGTTGATTTTTGCTGCATTCGTCGATTATTATAACGAACAGCTGAATTGTCAGAAAAATTTCATGACTATAATTCTAATGGAAATACCATTGATGGAATGTGAATTCCAATAGTATCAAAATTGTAAATTCAATTGCTCTAGTTATGTTTCGTCCGTTCTTTATCCTCCTACTTTCAGTTTCATCGATTTTCTCTGGGAGTTTGTCGCTGCGCCAATATAACGATACCTCCGATATGATAACTACTCAAATTATTGTTTCTAAAGTGAGACAGTTGTGTTAAAGAGTAGTTTAATTCCAAACTCATTTAAACTTGGGACAAGTAGACCTCATAAACGCATCAGAATTTTAAATTTCCTGCATCATGCACTCATTGTGGAGGTTTATAAATGGTTTACACTCGAAATCTTTTTGGGAAAAATTTGATTTTAGTGATTCAGAAAGTTTTTTTTCGTCGAAAATTATAAGAAGTGAATTATAATTTTTTTTTAATTTATTCCTAAATCTCTGCGCCTGAATACTTGCAATGGAGTCTACTGCGATTAAATATGAACTATATCTTTCATAATTATGGAAATTTTGCGCCATGTGTGCATAATGGCATGCTGGTGTCACTGTTTTCCACGCGTAATATTCGTGAGGGGAATTCAAATTTAAAGATACACTATAAAGGTACTGTATAAAGATAAGTTGAAAAAGAATATTTGCGAGATCTAAAATTCATCATCGTGTTGATTATTCTACAAGAATAATGGATATTATACTATGGACGAATTGGCATCAAAAGTATCATACAGAATCCGAAGTGTGGAATTTCCATGTTGAACCTCGATCCGAAATTTTCACACTCGAATATTTCGTAATCTCAATTTCTCTATCCAACAAATTATTTAACACAAGTTGTTGAAACAATTGATTGAAATAGTAAAATATTATTATTGTTAAGATAAATTCATCCATTTTGATTTTCTGTCTGTCTCCTTACATCCTGGAAGTTATTGATATTCATTTCAATGTACGTTGTGAAAATTACCGTCACTTTTCTCTTATTTGTGATGAGCAGACATGAATAATGAATGTTTGTCTATTCTCAATCTTTTTTTTCCAATCCAAACTTTTAATTCCTGTTGATTGCATTATCAATCGCGGATTGTTGCGACAATAAATAATCGCGATTGAATGAACGAGAACATAGAGCTATATAGTGATGATATGTACAATGCAAACATGGGCTTATTCAATGGTCAATTTCATCGACAGTTGACAGATCAACTTGTGAGTGAAGGTGATAGGTCAACATCACAAAATCGAAAGCTCTGAGATTAACATTTTGTCACACAATTGATTTATTCAGATGGTTGCGAGTTATTTGATTCCAAATACCAATGAGGTTTTATGATTTAATTTTTAGTATACCACCAATATTTTCATTGTTTCAAATTCACAACCCCCGTCGTATTTTATTTTTTGTCTACTTCATATATCACTCAGAGAGTTAACTGTGGAAACGAATTAAAAGGCTAAGCCCTCACTACAAATTTAGTGAATAAAGTTTGGTCGAGAACTGACTGTTCACCATTAATCCTTCATATGGAGGTTGGAAATAATTTTATAATAATTTCCAATGAAATGGATAAATATTCAGCACATGGATATATAATCACATCAAATAGAGAACACGTGGATTGATGAGTCCAAGGATGAAATGATAATCCTATGGGAAATTCATCGTATTAATTGGTAATTGCACCGAGTCAGATGATGACATTTACATTGGAGTATTTTTATTAAGCTTTTAGATCTGAATAGTACAATTGAGTTCCATGATGAATTTAGGAGAAAAGTGTGGTTGAACAATTTTGAACAAATTTCCATGAAAATTTTCCGTCAATTTTGTGTGAAAAATATCGGGAGGTCTGAAAGTTATGAAATAAGAACTGCTGGGAAATGTATAAAACCACCATGAATGGTAGAAAATGGTGCTACAGCTGGTTCATATAAAAACCGGAAGAATCTAAATTGTTTTCCATATTTTCAATGTCCACAACACGGATTGGCTGTCACAGTTATTCGCGTATTACCTTCATGCCGTGTAAAAATATTGTGTAGATTTCCATTTGATATTCTTATTCAACTATGACATTACCTTATACTTTAGAAAGAATGTGGAGATTGAGGAAAAATGTTTCACCCTGTTCCTCAGGGTGAATTCGCATTTCTACGTTTCGTTGAACACGAATATCTACGCAGACATAATAATTTTTCTTCGTTTTTCTTCCTGGTGATCATCATTCCGACGAGAAGATAACAAAGTAAAAACGTCCATTTTTTCTTTATATAATTATAAAATGTATGTTAACATTCTTTATTTTTTCAGAGAAGAAATGAACATTTGGTGATAAGAAGGAATTGTTGATTGCTGGGTCCAATTGAAGTTTTCATGATCCTCTGAGAGTGCGTCATTGAAGATTCGTTGATGGCAAATTTTAATTCAGTAGTCTTTAGAATAAACTTAATTCTTAATGAGATCTACCAGGGAAAAAAAATTTTTTAGTCAAGAATGATAATTAAAGGAGTAAGATAATAATTTTCTTTGCATACTTCTTGTTTCAGATGCTAATTTTTCTTTCGTACATCGCTCACGCTCTGATGGTTTAATGATTAAACTCTTAAAGCATTTAGGATGATCAGTATTTCAAGCAAAATAAAAAGGAGATGGTTATTCTTCTCACGTCGCATATTTTTGAAGTTTCCACTTCACAGAATGGAGTTGGATCGTTGGGATAAAGTAGCAGCAATCAATTAAAACTTTCCCCAATTATTTGTTCAGAAATAATCAGTCTTCAGTAAGAATCGAGAATTAATCAACCTCGTCAATTTAGAGGAAATTGATGTTGAAAGGGGTTGTATCATGAGAGATAATTGGGAACACATAATCACAATGAGAAAATTAATTGGAGTAGAAGTAGCATCAATTTATATAACTTTGAGACGATGAAATTATTGGTCTAACAATTGCATGAAACGAAAAGAACAGAAGATAGTTTTCCCATCTTATTCCATTCAATTCAATTGAACTGAAAACTGCAAAGTACTCATACACATCGATGGGGTAAAGCCGTGTAAGTGAGGCAATCGAGTTCAATATCTTCAATGTGCCACACACCAGAATGAAATGTGTACTCGATCAGAGTCTATTTTCACAATTGTGGCATGCCTGAAGTTTATTTTTGATTTAAATGTAGATTTTCTCGTCTAGCTCCAGATGAAATCATCTCCTCGATCATTTTTTCGCTCTCGGGGTGTATCAGATAAAGATATATAGTTTCATGACAGGAACAGATGACATCGTGAAGATTGGCTACAGAGAAAACAATTGAGCATCCGTGAGATGCAGGATTTCAATTCCATTTTTTTTCTCAACACTTAATTATTTCACCGAATCGAGTTTCTTTTTTTCTGCTGATTAAAGACATCGTCGCAACGTCTGTATTCGGGGAAAATTCAATTTTTGTACCTCGTCTCAGATCTTTTTTGAACATATAAAAATGATGAAAAATTTATTTTTCGGGCTCAAGAAGTAATTTTTAAAGCGGAAAGTTCCGCGTTCAGTTATTAATAATGAGGAGAGTCTAAAAGATTATCTTTCTCATCTAAGACAATTTTTTTTTCTAGAAGTACAGTTTGATTAAACAAATGACAATGAAGTTCCACCTCAAAATCAAACGAATGTTTCATAAATTCTGTGCTTACTTTTTTTAATAACATTCCTAACTTTCCATATTCATTACAGTTCCCATTATGACAACATTGTGTAAATCACCAGTTCTCAAACTTGTTGTAGGTACAACACTGAGTATATATAGAAGGACAGATGTTTCCATGTAGAAAAACGGAAATCGATACTGCTTGAAATGCCCTCATCCACACTTCCCATTCATAAACGATTTACCAATATTTGTAAGGATTGCCATCATCTGCATTTTATAGAGATAAAATATTCATACTTATACAGTGTCTTCATCGGACTTCTTTCAGGATTATTGAATTTTTACAAAGTCATTCGATCGGTAATTCCTCGCATCTTATATTGATTGTCGATGATGCAATCAAAATTTATATGCATTACCCAGGAGAGTTTTTAATTTCCTAGCAAATTTTCCCGATGGTGGAAGCATACAACATTGAGTATAAATGTCATCATCTAATAACCCCAGGATGTACTTCAAAGCTCATCTGTTCATCTACTAAGTGGTTTTATTCCACTTTCTATCCTGAAACCAAGTCAATAAACTGATTAATAAAGTGAAATTTTCAACTTCATTAACTTCTTTAGTTGCATATGCCACATTTCTGATTTCATTTCGATGATATTGAACCATTCTGATCTTCCATCTCTCTAGCAAATCAGAGGAACAATATCAAGTTCATCATTTTATGTCCTCGAGCAAATTTGAAAAATTAATGTAAAAACCAGAAAACCAAGTGAAACAAGATTTTTATATCATAATTTAATGCCAAATATAGGACTCGATATTTTTTGATGATTGACTTGCATGAATTATGTTTAGGATCACACGAAGCACATCACAATGTGCTCTGGAATTATTATCCTTGCCTTCGTTATATTTCACACGAAATAATGAAAAAAACCGTCTTCATGATCATAATTGCGATGACAATTGTTCATTTTCGCAATTATTACAAAAAATTGAATCTTCTAATTTCCAATAGTTATGTAATCCACTGAATGATTGATCTAGTCAAACTAAGTATTTGATAGAAATAGACATCCAAGTGTATTCTACATATGTAAAGTTTCGTTCCTGACAACCTTCTGGAACTGAAGCATAAAATGACTGATCTGTAATACATCTCAAGAAATAGAACATACTCAATCTGTAGATATTCAAAACGAATGGGTAAATTACAATCGAACGCATTCTGACTTTTCTCTTGCCTCAGGCATTTGGGAAAAATTCCAATGGCCAATTTCGTCTTTCAAGACAATCCGTGAAATCAAACTCAACGAATGTATCGATTTTTCTTACTCTAAAACCTCTCCATGTCATTGAATAATATTTTGATAAAACAATGCGCATTTGTATTATCGAATTATTGAATTAGCATCTTCCGCAAACGTTGTAGGATTTTCAATTTTGCCATTGTCACAATCGCGAAGCTAAAAGTAAATTTTATTCGGTTCGAATGTACATTGAAAATGGATACCTAAAAGAAAACAAAATATGGAAGGGATTCAAATAATTTTATAGAATAATCAAATGTAGGAATAAATAGAAGCTTCAAGATAATAAATGTTTTCATTTCAAATAATCTTGTAGGTTACATCTTTGCTGTCAGTGATAAATGTTGTGTTTACTATCTTAGTGCGAAAGATAGAAGCATCTTAATGCACTCTCTGATATCCTTTAAAGTGGAAGGATCCTCAGGATTCTGAACTGAAGCTTTCAGCTCAACACATCTAACAGACAAGTATACTGCAAATTCGTATGAAGCAACAGACGTCATGAAGTCACACAATGTGTAAATGACAGGATTTCTCCAATGGAGTTGAGACATTATAACGCACTTGAAAGTTGAACAGCGAGTGAAGTAACAATATGAAGTCCGTAGTGAATTGTATGAACACAGATATGAATGATAATTGGAAGAATAGAGATTGAATATCAACGTGTATAAGCTGGAAATAAAATATCGAAGAGGAAGAATTCTTATTCAGCACGTAACACAGATTTGCATGAACAAATAACATATACCATTTTCGCATCGATTTATCTTCTTGGCATATATAATCCTTGAGGGTTGAAACATATACACCGTCAATTGACTTTTTGTGTCAACATAAAGTTTGCTCCCATCGAAATGAACTGGAATATGAACCCTGAAAGTGAGTTATTATGTTAATCTTTTCAGTGTTCTCTTCTCGTATGTTTTGTTCTTCTCTTGACTTTTAATTTCACTTGTTATAGAAAAAGAGTTCACTGTAGGTGAGGTTTTTTTGTTTCATCCTTGAAAGAATTACCAGATAATACTTCTGAACTGATGGTTAGTTGGAGTTAATCATATTATTACACATTTTTTTCATGTGTTTTCATCGGAAAAAAATTTGCATTTTGCTACAATTCGAAATTCTGGTTTATTTTCAATTGATGCAAATTGATGGAATAAAATTGTTTTTTTTTTCTTTTCTAGAGTTTGGAACAGGGAAAGAGTTTCAGCTGAATTATATGCTCGGAATAGATGGGGGAACTGAATGAGTAGTAAAAAATTTCCATTTCTTGATATTATATTGGATGAATACTCAGTTTGAACAGAAATTTGAGGAAAATTTGTAAGAGAGATATGGAAGCATCATGAATGGTTGAATATTTCAAGAGTATTTTTATAAATTTGAATTTTTTCATTGATAGAAAAGAAATCCCCTTGCAAACTTCATGGATGTAGTGTGTTTGACAAAATATTTCCTTCATATTTTATGGATTCATTAATCTATGACACAATTGTGCTGTGAATCTTGGAATTATCATGAGAAAACGCATCGATAGTATTCGATGAATATTTTCCAATTCTCATCAATCAAGAAATCATGCGCAACCCCAATTCCGACAACGAAAAAACATGATTGAAACAATTTCCAAAAATTTCTACAGTCTAGCAATGGCGTAAGAAAGAAAGAAATTTTCCGTAAAAATACAAATTTCATCATTGACAATATCGTCAAATCTATTCATAATCGCTCATGGCTTCCTGTCAACATGCAAAAAGTTTAGACGTAATATAAATAAAAATTAAATCTGTACGTCAGATCAGATTTGGATAATTTCAATGTGACGCTGATGCCATAAATAAATTCTTAGTTTGTATCATATAGGCATTTGATCAGACGTTAAACTTTGGCAAATGTTTATTTGTATAGCCTTCAACTGTCAAGGTAAGGCACATGACGAACTTGAGACATTGCGATGTTGCTAGAGACATAATTCCACAATTCTAATGGCCTCTACAATGCAAATAATCAATGGTGAATGTAAATCAATGTCTTGTATTTAACCTGAGCAGTATTTCATGACATTACACGATATCAGCTGTCTATAATTTGTCGTTAATGTTGACATGAACTGTTTCACCACAAAATATCACTGAGCATGAACCTCAAAAACAGAAACAAATCGATTTTTAATCGTCCAATAACAACGATATGAATTAGACTTAACTTTATCAGATAATTTTCATTTCAAGACTTATTTGGCATCCGATATTTCAAATAAATATGGGAATTAACATCTTCGAAGTTTCATCCGTTGGCAAACATTTGAAAATTCAAGATTGTGGGAATAATGCCAAATGGAACAGACAAATATTATCTGTATGATATAATCGCGTATTATGGTACGTCAACATTCGACTGAAACACACAGAGTATATTTATGCTTTTCGCGTATACGAGTCATAAAACGTATGTTTGTCGGGTGTTTCATTTCATATTAATGAGAACCGCATGGCAGAAGTCACTGTAACTTACATTTGTTTTGTTGTTATTGACATTAGACACAATGTGATGATGGAGTTGGAGAGTAACAACTTCATGGGTATCTCCACGTGACTGAAACTCGAATATTTTCTGTTTTTTATTTAAAATTTCTCATTTATTTAAATAACATTCTCATTTTTTCTAGTGAACTTGTGTCTTCTATCTCCTGTTGAAATGAACTTCGTTTCAGACATGAAGTGTCTGCATTGTCTATTGATGACAACCGAAGTTAATTGAAGCAAGCGCAAACAGTATATACAAACGTAGAAATTGACATTGAGAAATTAGCTAAATATAATGCAACAGTAGGCGAAGTTTGGTCGTTAAAATAGATCGTAAGAAGGTTTCTAATCATCATCTGTTGACTTTCTCAGTTTTTATCAGAGGGATGAATTTTTTATCTATATGACAAATATATCAAACGAAAATATTCACGAATTCAACGCGAACGAGTTCATCAATACTTTTATATATCCATTGATATATCAAATGCAATGCAATAAATTATCCATACCGGAGTTTATTCCAATCTGCTTATCCGTAATAACAACAAACATTCATTCACGAATATCAAAACTTTGTTATCGTTTTCCTTTTTTTTTTTCATCGCGTCTGAATTTCTCGCCACCGGCAAGTAAACTCTCTACATAGTTTATATTACGAAAAACATTACTTCCCCTCCGAGGGAGTTTCCTTCTATGAAGCCACAGCAAAATAAACTAGAAATACAACTTCCCCTTTTATATAGTTTTCTGGTCCCACGTAAAATATCTATATATAAATAATAGAGTTGTTGTCATGTGCAAGATTGTGCTTTTCCACATCCATCTTGATAGAGAATTCTGGAAAACAATTGAGTTAAGTTCTGGATAATTAACGAGTACGAGAATAAGAAATAATTGACACGATCAATACGAAGTTGATGCACACAGCGCGCATATTTTTATCTTTATTTTCAAGGTGAACAAATGTGCAACATGCATCAATGTCATTCATTATGTAACTGAGAAGGAACTGTAATTAGTGCCACATTTCTCCCATTTGACCATAAAAATCTTGATGTTGAATAGAATTGAAACTTTTTTGAAGACGTCATTCTTTCATAGGTCTCTGTTCATTCTTTGTTTTCATTCAAGTTCTTCGTTTCATCAATATCAATGCTCCAATAAACATTCCTCATCTCCAGGGATGTTGAGCATTACAGGTGAATAGAGACATATGAATGTTTGTTATGACGAACATATTGATGTTGAAAAAAAAATTTCGATAATTTGTATGCAGAATCGTTTGTATTTGACAACACTTATGCGAACTAAGTCTCGTTATACAAACAATTGGGGTTGCATATTGAAATTCCATGAATAGTTCTGTTCAAACTGGGTGAAAAAATACATCCCGAATGTCGTCTGTGGTTTACATGCAACAGAAATGCTTAACTAATTTGCGTAAAATATTCAGTGCACGCCAACATATGAGGTAACACTACCCTGGTACTTATCGTGTTACAGTGGCATTCACAACGTATGGCAAATTTTGTTTGGAAAGATTTGTGCCAGAAATACGATGAAATCGTAATGTACTCATACATTAATGCTTGCAATTACTCAAGAAGAATTAATAACTCATTTTGAAATAGTGGAATATTCAATTTCTATCATTCATCATCGCATTATGTCACTTTCCAAACAGTCTTCAAAAACATTATCATCCAAAAGTGGATGCTTTAAGTAATTTTATTTTCTGGTGAGGGTGTCAATGCAAATTGCAATAACAAAGCAATGGAACTGAGTCATGTGTTGGTGGAAATTATGGCGAGCCAACTGTAAAAGAAGAATAATTCAATTTCAAGTTCTTATAGAACTTATACGAAAAGTTTTTCAATTTATTCGAGTAGTCAGAACTAAGAATGATATTCAGTTAATTTTGGAGATTTTAGAGAAGCAATTTCAGTAGTTTGCATACCTATTGTTAATATGAATTCAATTTTATAATTGAAAACACTCAATGGTAAAGTTTGAACGAGTATATGCAGCTGGAAAGTAGATACAGGATAATCTTATAAATAATTCACTACGATCAAAAGTACTGCGTTGAATAAAACTTTTCGCTTTTTTTTATTCAATGAACATGAGAATCGAACGATACAAAATGAAACTCTGTTCATTAGTGTTTCATATAAAGTTGGTCTCTCGTTGAAATGATATCGAGGCAGCCATTCTTCATTTGCTGGAAGTCAACTGAAATGTTTTCACTTCTGTTCATTGGATAAAGAGTTGGATAGGAGTAGTTGTGAACATGGAATACTTCTGGATCAAATTTATACTTGAGTTACTGTTAAATTTCCAAGCCAGTGTTGGAATTGTACAGACCATAGTTAAATAGTTGGGTGGATCCTTCTCAATTTATTTGAATGATGTGCATCCAATGAATTCTGTTTACTGCTTTTGACATTGCAATTCAAAAAAGTAATTCACTGGTATTGTTTTCTTTTTCATCGTGACACTGATGTTCATTGATTGGTCATAACAATAGAAAATTATCACAATGATACTTTCAATTGATGCACTGATGTGCAATGATTATGAGATAAAATAATCAGTTCTGAAAAAATGTGTACATGAACTAAGACTTGTATGTTCAAGGAGTTCTCCCATTATTGCTTGAGTATTCTTTCATTTGTTCCATGGATATAAAAAAATATTTTGGATATGCAAAAAACCTATGAATGCACAGAATGAGAAGAAGTGTCTTACGGGAGAACTTTTAATCTGTAATAGAAGAGTTCATGAAGGAATACAAACATAATTGATCTTTGTATTGGGTCATTCAATTCTTTTTTTTTTCAATATCGAACGATGAATCTAATCCATAAAAAAACAGAAAAAGGTGAGGACCTTCCCTCTCCAAAATTGTCCATCATCCGAAACGCGAAATGATGATAATCCCTCCTACAGAGTCCTTCACATCATGTTCTATACAGCCAACGTCAGTCAAGAAGGCATGACCTTCAATTTTTTAAATTAGATGGATGATCAGGAAAGTTTTCAGAGAAAGCACTCAACTTCAGTACAATTTTACCGCGTCAATCAGAGACTGCATGCGATTCATAGATCTACCAAGATGAGAGATATAAAACTGACGGCAATGCAAGATTAAGTATCACATTTCCAAGTTTTCACAGAAATTCTTTACAGCTCTAATTTATTCAACCACGTTATAAGTATTTTATCAGACAAATGTCTTCATTCTATGAATTCACAGCCAACACATGGGATGATCCCATCAGAATATTTTATCTTGCACATTTTAAGAATCCAACTTAACTTGGATTCTGAGGATGCCAACTGAACTTCAAGACATTGATTGGCGTTTTCGTCATTGACTCCTCATGAATGGTGTCGAAACTCTGTTGATTGGACTTTATACCGTAACTCAATTTAATATTCGAGGGGGAGTTTTAATCCAATCTCACCCCATAAATTGGGATTATGATGATTCGCTATCAATTGACATTATCATTATCAGCATTATGATATGATAAAGGTTGATATGGAAAATCTTGACATCAGGATATTATGCTCGAGAATAGGAAAAAAAATTGCACTCTAAATTTATTCTTCTTCCTAAAACTTTCCCAATTTAATTCAGGGTGAAAATCGCATCATTAATCGGAGTAGTAACGAGATTCTGTTAACGTTGCCAATTAATTCTCATGAATAAACCTTTAGGGGAGTGGGCACACGTAAACAAGTAGTGTAGATAGAGTAAAGCAGTGAATCGCATGTTATGATGAATTCTCTGTATGATCCCACACGTAATCGTTAAGCCTCGGTCGCCATCATCAATCGAATAGTTCATAACGACAAAAATGGAGAAATTATGAAAGGGAACAGAGCACCCATCGATCATCTTTCAATCCAATTAGTTGGATAATAAACACGGTTCGCTATACTTCAAGAGCACATTCACGACCGATAGACATTTCACCTGTTGCATTTCCACCTCTAACAACTACGTCATTAATTGTCAGATTTTTTCAGTTTTGTATTATTCGTGGGGTTTGAAGAATCTTACAGCGATGGTATTGGTCTTGACATCATTTAAGCTTTCTTGATACAAAGAAATACGAATTAATCACATTCTACGACTGGGACATGAGATCTTTGATCCCACGAATTATCATTGATTTCCCGATGAATATTAGAATTGGGTAGAATAATATTTCACTCGTACATTCCGACTCTTGTTGCCTGTGAACAAATTCGATAGAAAAAAGTAGTCCGTAATTCATGTAATAACTGGTAAACATAATTGAAACGATCACAAAGCATGAAAAATAGCTCTATAAAAATCAGCATCGGAAAAAACAGATGAGGGAAAAAAAGTTTGTAAATGGGAATGGGACAATGGTGAGAGAGACCACAAAAAAATTGGGCCAAGGAAAGAATAGATCAGGACAAAAAATGATCTGGCCACCCCATCATACGATGAATTGACGGATTTCAAGCTGCATTCCCAACAATTTTCATATCCATATTTTGATGCATTGAACGGACATTTGGATTCGGTGAAAAGGATGAATGAATGTCCGTCACATTTTCCATGGACGATTCACTTTTTCAGGATTTCTCTTTCTCCATATTCTTCATAGTCTTCTGTTCCATAGTTTTCTCCCATCACATTGAGATATGAATTCACTCAAACAGGAACGATGGAAATATCGAATAGAAATATCTGGAAATAGAGAAATATTTCAAAGCCTGGGTGATTGTAAAAACATAAAAAATTTTCATGTTGTTATGTTAGTTTAACAATACGAAAACAATGTGTGGGTGTTTTTATTCACAGTTTTATATTTTATCGGAGATACTTCATGATGTGGATCATTTGTGATGGAATCTTCATGTTTGCTCCGTTCTCATGGAAATGTTCAATGATGAATTCTATTGTCACACAGCTCCATTGTTTGAGTCCGATGTCGCGAAGTTCCGTCCGTACACTAATTCCCATGAGACATTGTTAACAGGATGTTTTCATTATGAATAAACGATTGTTCCAACATATTGTGACAAGGACGATATTGATCATTTACTCATCTCATGATGATCTTGATTCTTCCCAATCTGATCATCATCACCTCCATTCGATCATTGAAGATGACGAGAGGAATTGATCATTCACGAAACGATGAAAATAAATTCCAATGTTAAAACGGAACTTGCGAAGTTCGAGCAACATCGTATTGAGAAATTCTCACAGAGAATTTTCAATATTAAATCCACAGTTCAGAGTCGTTGAATTCACTCTACAATATTTGATGCGGACGTTGTGGCAAAGTGAATTCGCGCAGAGTGAATTATTTCCATTCCTCTACATCCGATAAATTTCATCCTTTCTATGATAAATATTTTATATTTGGGGCAAGAAAAACCTCAAAGACTTTTACTACATAAGCGAAGAAATCAGCTCGGACATTCTCTGTAGTACGTTGTTCTGTACAGCGACACATTCGTTAAAGTATTGAACTTGACATAAAAACTGAATTAATTAAAACAATCTGCTATTGCTCGTTGATATTTACAACTTGAAAAATGAGTTCAAACGATTTTTTTTAAATATTTTCCGTATGCATTACTGTCACCACCTATGGATACGTAATAGTTAAAATAATGAGAGGTCTGCTATTGTTCAGGTGAAAACAGCTGGACAAAGTGAGATATCGATTTGGTTCATCCATTCACAACTGGTTTTGATCAGCATATTTACGTGCATTTATAGAAGATTGAACATGGGTAGAGGGAACATCTACCATAACATTCCACGATACCTAAAATACAAGATAAACTTCGCCATCCCCTTTAATACAAACAGATCTAATTCCTCGTTCACGGTTCATCAATACATTTATCAATCCCCGACGTAGGATTATGCAATGTATAATTAAAATCATCAAAGATCTCAACTTTAAGGCGATCGATTTCTCATTTCTATGAACGCATTTTTGAATTAATTGATAGTGCAATTATTGAAATATAATTGGAATATTTCTCGGTTCACTTATTCGACGTTATGATATTCAGAAGGAAAAATTGGTTGGAGTATATGAAATGGTGAAGGAATGGAATATTTAGTTGAAGAATGATGGGTATTTTATTGACTTGTGAGAAAGTCTGTGAGGATCAAGTGGAATATCTTTGTCTCGACTATTCTCAGTGTTGAAGTCATTATTAACATAGACAACAAGATATCAATTTTCCAATATAAGTTTACATGCAAAACTGTTTAGTGTTGATAATGAAATAGAATGTTCGCATTTCATCATACATCAATGGTGGTCTGGAGCTTATCGACCTGTTCAATTTTTTCTTTCATTTTAAACATCAAATTTTCTCCATTGATGGCTATTTTGACATAGATGGGATGGATGCGATGGAAGTGCAGTGAAATATTACACAGTGTTTCATTAGTGCGTATCGAATTTCCATAAAGTACCTCATTACGAATAAGCAAAATCTACAGATGGAAGAGTAGAGATCAGTATTTTCCAGGGTTGAATATTCTCGAGGATCGTTCCATGAAAAATCTCCATTAAGATAACTCTCATGTTGGAGACCGCCAGTAAGAAATAGGAAAAAAAGGGTAGAAGGCTTCATTGCAGCGAGTTATCAACTTTCAACGAAATCGAAAGAATTTTTTATATGAAATTCAGTTTTATATTAAACCAAATATCATGATCAGTGATGAATAACATTTCATGACTTGTTGCCATGACAGTTGATGTTTTTTTATCCTCAACCATCAATTCATAATATGCGATATTGCAGATGGAACGAGAATTTGTTGACATGAAAATCTACAAATAAACGAAAAATTAATAGATATGAAGCAAAATTTTATATGGTTGATTAGAATTGCGTGATCATCAAGTGTTCTATGTAGCCAAAATAAAAACCTTCATTTACTTCGTCATCTCTCCTCATTCCGTGACGTATTCATCACAACGGTTCAATGAAGAATTTATAAAATTCTAAATGAACATCAATTAAAGCTACTTCGTGCAGCAAATTAGCATTCAATTGAACATAACACTCAATGTGATGTGTAATAGAATGATTAGAACTCCGCAAAGATGATATGCAATTCCAGTTTAATTGACTGCGCTACCAGAATTCGTGTAATATTGCAACTCAAATGACGTTTGACCTGTGGAGATCGGGTAAATGTCACTTGAGATTGCAGATAGAAATTTCAAACGTTCATGTATACCCGAAACGAGATGTAATTCTCTGCCAGTATATTTGAATCGGTGCCAAGAAGGGTTCCAATGTCGAGTCAACTGTTAATTAACATTGCACCTAAAAAATAACGACCGAGTTATACTGCGCATATATAAGTGAAGGATTTGATGGATTCTGAAAGTGCTGATGTGAAAGGAGTAATCGATATGAGATCATGAAAGCCAATTTCTGTTTGTGCATGATAACAACGTATGAGATTAAATATTTCATTTTGCATTTAATTGACGTATGTACCGTATTATAATTGGGTTACGTCGAATTGGTTACTGATACGTTAATTCCCTTGACGCGCAATGTCATCCTGACATTTTTTTTCACAATGCTCTGACATGAGAGTAATGAATGGTACAAATCACAAAAATATTTCATGATCGGATTTTATGGGCTTCCACTAATGCTTTTCAATTAAAGCTGCAGTTCACATTTTGACGTAGTTGGCCATGACGTAAACGAACTGTTTGTGTAATTGTGAAGCAAATTTTTCAATAGTTTGAGTCAAAGTGGACTTTTTTTCCTCGTTTTTTTTCTATCTCTTTTTTTCCACTTGGACTCTTGGAGTTTGTATGAATGAAGATTTTTGGACATCATAATAAAAGTAGAGTCATAAAAGTCTGCAGTTGAGGACGCGTGGATTGTGGAAACGTCTACTTGAAACTTTCAACTCGAGTTATCCAAGAGGATTTTTTTCCGAACTGGTAAACCAAATATTTCAAGTACTCATCTGATAATTATGTTTTGTACATGGCTCATTTCGTTCTTGTGGGATTTTCACATCGTAAAAATCAGGAAAAATGGTTCATTGAGTATATAGACTTCTTCCTGTATTAGATGACGAATATTTATAAATATTCAATAAAAAATTGGGCATCATCGTAGTGATTCAGCGCCTTTTCTTCGCTTCTTCCTCATCAGAGTCCAACAAAATTGACTGAAATTCGAAGATTGATGACAATGTATTGATCACCATAAACAGAAAACTATCAATTACTGATTACAATTAGACAAGTTGAATTATTCGTCAATACTCAATTCATCTCTATAAATTTCAATAATGAGAACAAACAACATTATCCACGTAAACTCATACAATACAGTAATACTCTTCACACCTGCCTTTCTCACTGTTTCAATTGTTTTCTCTATTGAAAAAAAAAAACTTCGAACCATTGGCTCATTTCATAATGAATACAATTAATTGCATAAATATGCACGAGCGTAATTTTATAACATTTTGAAACCAAACCACAGTACGTTGTTCCAACTCGAGAGGTGATATTTATACGGTATATAGATGTAGAATGGGTGAGGGAAGAAAACTTCAAAAGGAAACACGTTCTCCTCTAGTTGAGTTCATTAATGCACTGACATGGAAGAAATGAGTGCATTGCGCTTCTTCCATCGTTATATTCATTTAATAAGATATAGATTCATCTTCTTGTATTTTCATGACGATATTCAATTCAATTCAACTACGAGACATTTGTTCAAATTAAACTGGTCTTGTTGTCATTTGATATCATGTCCTGACAAGCCGCGATGGTGGATTTATAAATTTCTGAAGTCAAATACGAAGTACGAAAAATTCTATTCTGAATATCAAATGAGAATATTCATCTACATTCTCCTTGGGTTATGATAATATTAGAATAGTCGTATTAATTTTCAATGAACCCACATTCATATAGAAATTACGCTACCGTGTTTTTTCAGATATGTTGAGGCCGGATTATTTTTCTTAATTACGTGATGAAACTGGATCTGTTATTTCCTCTATCAAGCAAACATTTTTTCTATATACATTTACATAGTATCAAACTTATTTCAGTATTTTTAATGAGAATTCCAGTTATTTACATGAAAAACATCTTTTGTTCTTCTTTTACGTGTAAACTGATCTGAATTATGATCTTATCATTAACAGGTTGATTTCAAAGAGTTTTTTAATTCACTGAATTACTCATAGCATTCCTCATCACTGGAATTGAATTCAAAATAAATATTCAGAAACAGACCACGTTGGGGAATGTAATTTTTTCTCATCCTATGCAAGAAAGAAAATCGTGTCAACCACAACAGAAAATGTGATTATTCAGGGAAAATTATGAACAATAGAACAGTGGAGAATTTATAGAGAAAATATTCAGAGTAGACCATTGTGTCACGCTTTGTTTGATCCTTTCAATGAATAAAATTCTTGCGGACGTTGTGTGGATTCTATTGAAAAAATTTATTGGATAATTTGATTGATTTAGATTCTATGAATATTATCCTCTTCCTGGCATATTTTTCATGAAAGTGATGAGGATATTGGAAACATTTTTGATGAATTTTCTTCAGAGATCAGAAAATTTTCATGATTTGTTGGATGATTCATATCAGATACAAATTGTTATGATACAGTTCAGAGTTTGCATCATTTTCATTGATGATAACGATTATTTGTTGATATCTGCAAGAGAGTGTGTCAAAATGATAAATATGACGGAATCATCAGCCATGATTTAATGGATAGCACTGAATCATCAGTTCGTGATAGATAAACAGACTTTTAATTACGAATGGGCGGTTGTCCATTCATCATTTCTATTTTTTGATGAATTTTCTCAGATTTATTAACTCATAAAACAATTCGTACGTAATATGTCTAATGAATGAATTCATTCGTATTTTCGAAATCCTTTTCATTGTGTTGCTTGAAGCACAATGATTCAATAGGTAAAACGAAATATGAAACATGATATTTCAATGCTTAGCATCAACCTTCGTTGCATGCAAATTCATTTTGAAACGAATTATAAATTAAAATGTGAATGAGCGTTGGATAATGGTTATTCCATGTTAGATCATGAATTTCATATTTCCATCTGGTCTGTAATGTAACCAATTAACACATGCGATGTATAAATCATTCATCCATTTGATTTCATTTCTCCGATCATATTCTGTACCAGTTTCATTACGACAATTTTACTTTAACATTGGAAAATGGAGGAAGAATTTTTTCTCCTCTAGGTATATTTGAGACAAAGCTTCATCATTCGATAAATATTACTTAAATGAGCCAACTCGATCCAGTCAAGTTGTTTGCTTGAGAATGGAGGTGGAATACTGAACGCGAGAACATAAAAGACGAATTGCAATTTGCATTATTCCAATTAAAATGTTTATGGATGGAGAGTTGTTCGTAATAATTAATATAACCACTGCAATTGTTTCTTCATCATGGACTCTACGGTACTTCATCAACATAAAGTGATTCTGACAACTTCACGCTCGTTATGATTATCCGTTTAATGTATCTCGAATGATAAGATGTTTCTGATCATTTGAATATCTTGGGGGCATTAGATTGTAAATGTTTCAACCATATCCCTCATTTACATTGTCTACATGAAGGATATAACATAATTTGGAAGTATCTGAGTTGTAGAACGAGTTGTTATCAGAGTATGCAATTAAATGTGTCACAATTTTAGAGTAATTTCATCAAGTTGCAACGCTGAATTGCATAGCTAAGGTGGTTGGTATATTAAATGTCGTAAAGTACACTGAAAATGTTACACAGATATACTCTCGTGACGACGAGAAGTTTTGCATGAAGTATAATGAAGATAATTCGCTAACATGTAAGAGAATTATAAAATTTCACATTTGTACGTTGTAACTTTCCAACCTTTTCACCCTTTTTTCTTTGTCGACTTCATGGGAGGATGATGTTGAATTACTACTCTGTTCCTCGAAACATTGTCACGGTCATGTCAAAGGCTATTTTAAATATAGTTCACTCAATTACAGAGTTAATTTTGTGGAAAAAGTTTGTGAAAAGAAAGTAAATGGAGAATAAGAAAATGAGAAAATGAAAGCAAGAGAACTTTTGTGTGAATGAGATTGGGGTAAATTTGTTTGAGTTTACAAGTGAAGAAGTCTGAAAATGGTGATAGGGAACCAAGGTGAAGTTTATTCGGTAGATGACGATGGGATCATTGAGTTAGAAATGATTGTGTGCACGGAGAAGGCAGAATATTTGGAAACAACCGCAATAGTGTGTAAATATACTGGACAAACTCCTGTGCTAGATGTTGATACTGATGAATCCAAGATGGAATTAGCTGGAAAGGACTAGGCGGAAGCGTTGGAAATCTGGGAAAGAGCTGTGGGGAAAGCTGCCGTTCATTCATCGAATGGGTATATTTCCTTTTATTTTAAAAGTTCGATAGTTTTGTGGCGAACAAAAATTCATCTGTTCATCAAATTCTTCAAGTTCCTCTCATGATGTTTGTCATCCTAAAGCACTTCCGAGTGGGATTTAGTTGATTCTCATTTAATTAACCGGTTGGCTGAATTGAAATTTCAACTGCAATTCCATCGTTGGAGTTGTTCTTCATCATTGGATGACAATCAGTGGTTTATCCAACGCTGTGCAAACAATCGCAAATCGTAATTTGTAAAATTTTTTCGTTCATAATCTTCAGGGAATAAATGCTAAAATAGGTAAATAGTTTCCATTCATTGTCAATATATACTCGATTGGTACCAGAGCAAACAACAAACATGAATAAATAAATTGATGAAATATAAATAGACAGTCTGTCTGCGCTCTGATGGAGATGATAATTCATCATATATCAGTCAATTATATCTACATTGAATGTCAACTCTTCTCTGGATGTGAAAAAATGAATTATATTTCACGGATATTCTGAATCACGCGACGCAAACAAAAATTCTATTTCTGTTGACTGATATGAAAGGTTGAAGTAATTATCAATGACACAGATATTTTCAGTGCACAACCTCCTGAATTCCCAACATGAAGAATTCTAGTTCAATTCATTCGATCTTCAAAAATTAAATGTCGGTGCGATCCAGGAAATATTGTGAGCTCATTATAAATAGTTCGTTTCAATTTGTTCGAAGAATGGAGAAACTTCACCACAATAGCACAGACAACGCCAAGAACCAATGGAGAAACTCAATCTTCATTTCTATCAGGATTCTTTTTACAATCAACTAATTCTCCTATATCATTAACATAATTTTCCAAGATGCTGATTGAAGAATAAATTACGAAAATGATAAATAGTACAAAAAATATTCAACAAGCTTTTTTTTATCTGATATTTACTGGAACGCTATTGTCTGAAAAGAAACTTCCTAATTTGAAAACTCTATCGGGATATTCAATCGATCAAAGATGAGAAAAAGGAAATGCTAAACATCAAGTGTCACGCTAGTGCAGATCGTTTTTAAAATTATTTTTCAAGTTCACTGATGCAGAAATTCATACGCAAAGCTGAGGATGCTGCAAAGCAGTGCATCGATAAATTTCAATCAATTCCACTGTCACATCGAGCGTTATCCAATTCGTTGGAAGATCATGGATGAATAGTAAGAACAATTAACATGCTTTGCAAATATCGTAGCTATAGCATTGACAGTCAAATGGTATCATGTCCCAACACGCAAAGCTTTGACGGAGATGAAATACATCAGCGTTTCATATCTTTTATTCGCTCAACTATAAATGCGATCAGATAATGGAACATCATTGGATAATTGAATAGAAATGATTATTATTAATTGTGGATAAAATTGTGTTGAAGTCTTACAACGAGTGGTTCAAATAATATTACATGAGAATTGTGGTTCGTGGGTATAGTGTGCTATACTAGACACCATTTAATTAGAAAAAAACTCATCCCATTGTTTTCTGTTTCGATTCAATTTGATAGAACAAAAGAATAAAATTCGCACAGAAAGCTCATTCTCTCTATATGTTTCTACAGTCACGTTCGTCTAATTGAATTCCTCTTTTTCTGTGCTGTTTACAATAGTGCATTAAATTTCTTTGCAATGTTAGCACTCTGCGTATGTAGAAAAATGTTTCATACTATTCGTGTGGTCCATTTGTGTTTCCGAATCGAATCGGAATATGTTGTGGGTTGTATTCAGAGTGGAATGAGATGTGAGAAGTGTCATGAAAAATTTTGTTGAAATTTTTTGTAGATTTATGTGAATGTTTGAAAATAAGTCGAATTTGAAAAGAAATTTCTCACCACGTGGAACATGAATCACAATGGATTAATTTGAGCCTGTATCATTTCCGTCGTGAAAATATTTTCCCTGTTCTCTCTATACAAATAAAAGTGACAATTTCATTATTTTGTACTAGACAAAAAAAAAATTGGAAAAAAGTAATGCGCAGTGAATTCGCAAGCCCTGGATTTTGTGGTTCATCAATGTGAATTTAAGTTAAGTTAGGTGAAATGTTTATCAAACGAAAAGCATGCCCATGCGACATTATACATATATAAATGTTCACAATTACAGTTATGTGCATGCGTTAGCATGTGGAGGTCGTTTATATCCAGCAATGGTGAATTGCTACATGACATGTTAATATTCATCGTCAACTCGAGTGGTTTATCATCAAATTTGCGCATCAGTATAATTTTATTTTCCCTTACGATAAGTTAGGAAAAGCAGAGTTCAACTTTGAATGCAATAGCACAAAAATTGATATGCAGGAGAAATACCCCGAAATTTTTAATAAGTTTGTCGTGTTCGGAATACAGAAAACAATGAAATGTCAGTTTTTCTTCACAGCCTTTGTCTTATGAAGCTTCCCATAAAGATTGGCTGAATGCAAAACCCTTTGCCTACATTCAATTATTCAGGGAGCACTGAAAAACAATAACAAACCATAAATTACAAAGTTGTTCTTATCATCATTTTGAGTCTGTGAAACTGCCATGCACAAAATTATGTGTGAAACCCACAGAATGAATGTCTAAAACTGTAGATGTGTGTTCATTCGAAAAGAGAAGAGAAAATCTCTTAAGCTTGGTTTTGAATAGGCTTTGCTCCAACTCGAATAACACTGAATTTCCTATCGATCCAATCCAACTGCTGATATTCTACCATGAAATCATGGATTACCAAGAATAAAAAAGGAAAGTTCACTTTAAAATGGAATAAAGCTGATGCACATAGTCGAATACCTCTGAATCCGTATTTCAATTTGCAGAAATAAGATTCGATCGCAAACTTCAACGTGTCTATTGAGAAAAATACCAAACTGCAATTTTAATCGATCGATGAATTGTTACATTTGTATCAAGAGTTCTCAAACTATTCCGAAAGATTTTACGAGTAATGATGACCAGATGGTAAAATCCGTTACAATTAGCAGCAGATCCACAATTTTTACGAAATCGCTGAATGGACCGAGCTTCATCCTGGTCCTCCACAACTTCCCACATTAAATGAATTAAATCTTGGTTTATAGTAAATGCTGGGAATTTTCAAGCATAATTTGTTGTCAGGGGAACAACGATGTGTATCAATCTGATTTACCAACTGTTCTTCCAAGAATGTGATCATCAATATACAAAAATAAATTTAATGATGTAGAGGTGAGAGCGATTTGCAAACTTTTAGTTTCGATTATGTGCAAACAATTGGTGTCATTTATGTCGTTCCATTACACACAAGTTTAGCATTAGTTTGGTGATTATCCTGAACTCGATGACTGATACTGCTCTATAATGTATGCATGAATGTGCTCATTCCAGTGTAAGATAAAATTTGCGGTTAATATAAATTATTCATTGTTGGTAAATAGCAAAGTTAGTTCTACCAAACCGAAAATTCCAGGTCAATAATACCAACAGGTACTGCGAAACTAGAATGTATTATGTATAGTCTTCCTCGGAGAAACATCGCAACAGAATTAATTTATTGATGCTGGAGACTAACTAGCTGAAACAGGACATAAAACTTCAGTAAATTGACAAGAATGAAAAAGTGATATCCATCCAATTTGTCGATTGCGTAAAAGAAATCATTACATTCACTGTTAAAATTTCTCTGTCATTGGAGACAAATTTCATGTAGATAGAGTGACAATTTATGCGAAAACATTTTCATGCATTTGTACATTGTACGTTTCATCAATTTTCTCTTTTACCAAAAGTTCTGTTCAAAAGAGTTTCGATTTGATGGCCACCTGTTCAGACAGAATTGCCAGGTTTTTCACAATTAGCAGTTTATTCACCAATTTTACAACGCTCTGTTGGGAGAAAGGAAAAATTTTCCACACAATTATGGATGTCACTTCAATCCTGCTCATACCAACATGGAAATTTGGAGAATGATTGATTGAATTTCCAATCATTAAGAACGTCACTTTCATCTTTCTTCATAGATTGTTGGGGTGCTCAATCACCGATTGACTTACAACAATGAAAAAATATTCAGAGACGTTTTTCCGCTCAATCACAAATTGATCCTGTGAAAAAACAGTGTGCAGTGACGTTTAAACTTCTCATGAGTCATGATATTGTACGTTGAAATAAAATGTCTGAACCACATGAAACAGCCTATCTTGATGTTATCATCTGTGAATGATTTTTCGATTTCCTCTCAACAGGACTGTTCAGTAGTATTGATAAATCGAAGAGTCAGACATCTACAACCATAGTATGAATAATCCATATGAAATTTTTTTTTTTGCATAATGCCGAACATTCACGAAGATAATATTTTCCTCGAGAATTATTAACAGAACAATCATCGTTCCAATCGACTTTCTTCAATCTCACATTTCTTCTCAGTCTTGGTACAACAGAATCGATAGCAACACCCTGCTGTCTTGTAAATGGATCTCGTCCGTATTTTCCATGCAATTACAGACCCCGAGTGATTTGTCAATTAGTAAATGGATTAATTTGATAGATTTAGCTCTTCGGAATGAATCCATCCCCTGTTTCTACTGACACAATATCCAGGATTAACTACGTGCACTCATACTTACACCACACTACAATCTAGTTATCGTGTTTAATGGAAGGTGAGAGTATCGATCGCGAAGTTTATTACAGGTTCATGACCAATGATTTGTGAGACAAGTTTTGTATGAGTTTCATTTGTGGAGATAAATACGATTTCATGATATTGAAATCAATTCAACCATGATTTGCATGTCATGAGAAAGTTCGCATCTCATAGTAAGAAAATATGAACGTATGAAATGAAATTGTTTTGCAAAGAGAAAAGAAAAAGATGCAAAGTGAATACTTTTAATTAAAAATTACAAAGGGAATATGACTGGATTCAACTTCAATGTCGAAATATGAAAAACATTTTCTCATTGTTGTATTTCTTTTTAATATCGCAAAGAATCTGCATGAATGTATACAGATTGAAAGTCTTTATTGCGTCACCTTCTACACTGATGTTACAAAACCAATTTCTATGCACTTTAATATTTATAATAAGTCTATATAACGTTTCATTCGGTACTGGCCAAATTATAAACTTTATTCTTATGATTCAACAATGTCCTCTGTATAAAAATGTAAATGTAAATATTTGCATTCGAGCAATTGCACAATGACTAAACGGAATTTATAATCAAATTGTTGCCATAAAAACGTGCAATAACAATTGTTCAATGACATTCTCTGTTCAATAAAATCAGTATTTCAATCAATGCAACAATTGTGATGAGAAATATCTAATACGAGTAAACATCACAAGAAGGATAACAAAATCGTGATTACTTAGTCGTTTTGTATCACCGTTTGACAAATGACAACTGAATAACCTGCCCGACAATAGCATACGACAAATTGTATACAGCATTGATGTTAGCCCACTGAAACGCGTTTCACTTCACGTCCGAATTAATGTCATGTACTCCAGTACCCGGAATGATAACAATAATGATTCTGAATGGAGATATTAACATGGGGAAATACAGGAAAATTTTGAGTTACCTTTGCAGAGGGCATAACTGCGTGTGCTCTAGAATATTATTCAACTACTCTGCCACTTGAAGTAACATCAGAAGAACAAAATTTCTCATATGAATGCATTGGTACTTTTCATACATTTCCATGAATATTTATTTTACCAACTTCACCGTTCATCTGACTTCAAATTCTTCCGACCATTCACATTGTGCATTTCCTATCCCATTTACTGCACAATATACTAGTGACTCGTTTTCATTATTAAGTACTGAGAAAATTTACATATTAATTCATAATTTTTCATTTCTTCTATCTTCAATAGACTTATTTTCTCATTTTCTTTTTTATTGCACACAAATAATCTACAAATGTAAATTCTATCGAGTTGTTATCGTTATGGTTGAACATGTTTCTGAAGAGTCAGTCAGGTTTGATATTCATAGAACTACCTGCTGACTAAATTCTGTATTTCTTTGGAATTGTGGAAACAGTAGCACACTGTTGACAATTTTATCTTCATTCATAATTGGCTTGCGAATAAATACTGGAGAATTTTCACAGTTTACATCGCATTACAAAGAAACAAAAGTTCTATTTGTATATGAATAAGTTGGTACGATTGTTTTATGATTGTAGTATACTGTAAATTTGTTTCTAATCTGAAATAAGAACAGTGTCTTCATATGGGATGCAAATTTCTAAATTTGATATGCTATCAGAAAGAAAAAATAAACAATAAAAAATAAATCAACATCATGGTTGATTGACGATACTGAAATCGATCTGTCAATCAATCTTGGGAAATTGGATATTTCAAAAAAGTTATTACGTGGAAGATTAATGGTTTGATGTTTTGTGCATAAGAAATTTTTTTTTTACTGCGATGAACATCCAACTAGAACTTCATATGATATCATCTTTCTATTGAAAATCTATGAAATTTCAAGGCTATTCTATTTCTTCACCATCTGTGTAGCACATGGAAATGAAAACTTTGTTGGTGATCGAAAAGTTCTTCCCATAGCGTTGCTAAAGTAGACGCATGTGATGTCCAATACGATTGAGTTTCAACATATTTTCCAATGAACGCTTGTATTACACTGCTCACAAGTCAACACCGGAAGTAAAAGACGTGATACTGAACGACCATGTATGAATTTCAAAGGAACTGGAAGTAATTTGAGTTTCACCATCGTTTGGAAAAGGTTATACTGAGTTGCAGAGACACGTTGGCGATAATGACCACGTTCCTATCCAGGTCAGATTCATTAGTATGGTCCAATAATTGATTCGTTCAGCATCCAAATCCTGCGACCACGTGCTTATTCGTTAGATGTTGTCTGGATAAGCATTCGGAGAAATTTAAAATTGGATAAAGCCGTGTGGATGCACAAAGCATGAAAGTTATTTTAATTTATATAGACCAGAGAGATAGCAGTGCAACTTGTCAGAGAATTTGCTCAGTTGGATACTTCCTACTGAATTCCGATTTCATGTCTCAAAAAGAATTTCGGATGGTTGGTGAATCGAAGCTATTTGAAGTATGATGACATGTACTGATTTAAAACCAAACGACTTTGATGATTTGTCTATTTTCATCTGAATAATTGAGAATTTTCTGTATTTTTTACGGTTTGCACATGTTACCCAAGATAGAAGTTCAGAAACAGTGAACGTTTCACCTCATGCATAATTTGTATCTCTGCAAGTTGATATGAGTTCTCTCACCATGGAACAACATTAATGAAACTGAGTTCCGAACTCACCCACAGGACATGTGCTCTCCACTCACTGCATCAGAAATAATGGTGTTTGTTGAATGAAATTATCTACATATGACAACTATCAAAAAAACCTATCCAAACCATAATTCATTGCATTACCTCGTTATTCTTGAATCGTATCCAAAATCCAGATAAATATTGGCGATTATAATGTCTGAGTAATGATAGAATTTTTGACCCAGCCATCCAAACTAATACAACGTTTTTTTCAAAATCTCCTTTGAAACGAAACTTTCAAAAAAAAAAAAAAAAAACCCCCGGAACTATTGAAACTGCTTATACATTAAAAAGAGCCCGTAACTGTGAACTATCGATCTGAGTTCATAAATAAATCTAAAACTACGATGGATCTTTCGCAAAACTTTTCCTCATTAATAGAATTAATTAGTAGGACGACTTTTCTAAGGGAATAAAGTTTCGACCAATTTTTCAACCAGATATATTTCCAAAAAACAAACACAAATGGTGAGGATATCAGTGTTACACTGTTCTTCATGACGATAAATAACGCAAACTGTAAGATAAAAATTCGTCCACACTTTCACAACATTTGGCTCTCTAACTAACAATCAAATATGTTTCGAATGCTCCATCGTAATTTTTTATTATCAACGATAACAATAGGAGGTCCAGATTGAATTGTGAAAATTCCCAGATCATCCATACAAAGCCAATCAACAGTCTGTGTACAACACCAGGGATTAATTGACAGAGTCACGTCCGTACCTTCATATCAATAGAGCGCCGCGTTTCCAATTCACTTCATTCTTTCATTTCGAGTAGAGCTTTCATATTTCATATATACATTCATATGGCATTGTGTTCATAATCCCTGAAGGAGAATTGAAAAAATCACTGATATTAATCAGTGAATTCCGATGGCGCACAAGGTTCTTCTTCTGCGTTGTTAAATGTTATAGGTTCGATCTGTAATAATAGACGTTGTCTTATTCGAACGTGAGCAGTATAAGCAATGGCCCTACTATCGAATTCACACAATAGAAAGGTTTCAACGATGAAAATTGTTGGTGCATGCCGTGCTGCAATAATTAGCGAAATCAGTTTTTATTGATGATCATGCGAAAACTCCGTTGTCCCGGGTGTTCAATATGAATCCCAATTGATGATGCTTACGAGAACACAATCTCAATGCACATAAAATATAATTTCGCCATTTTTGTTCAATGCAGAACAGAAAATGTTACATCGTCCATCAACATGGTCATGATGAATCATTGATTAATGTTGATTGTCATCACTGATAATTCGACCTCAATATTCAACCCTTCCTACGTTTCGATTAATTCCTCGATGGGTTATTTTATACTACAATCATCAATAACGTGAATCTTGATAGCGTGCTATTGGTCGCCTGACAATTTTATCGATCTCATAAGACTGTCAGGAGAAAAAATAGATTCCGAGTTATTTAACACCACGTCGAGTTTATCCGATTGCATAATTTATATAGTGCAGTGATAACAACGCAATGACAGTTCCAATTACTGTGCCAGGTGGCAGAAATCTGCGGAATGTTAATCTGATAATTCCTCGTCCTATTCATAGAACTTCAATGATGTTATGGTTATGCGACTCGACGACTACATCAGGACCTTCTATATCATAGACATTCTGCGGTGAGGAAGGTAAACAACTTCCATGACTCCGCAATCCTGTCTTCTGTTGTGCTATCTGAACTGAACTAGACAATCGATTCCAACAAACATATGCTCAACATGATGGAACATGAATTGCTCATGTATCAAGTGTAACTATTAATGTTTCCAAGTTATGACACTTATCTATATAATGATGAGTTTGTCCTGGATGGAAAGTCTGGATCAGGTTCCAAAGTTATTTGATAAATCTACATCATATATTGATACGTTTCGTTGTTCGCGTGAAACATTGAAAGGTCAAAATCACTCTCAATTACAACAATTAAAAAGTTGGTGATGTTTTTGAACTGGTGAGCATTCAACAAACTTTGGAATGAATATTGACAGATAAATAGAACAAATATCGGACCTCAATATCGTGGACTCTCCAAAACACTTTTCATTCCCGTTGTCATCTGCAGCAGGGAATTCTGAAACTTCGGATGGAACTTGGCAGCATTTTTGTATTCTCGATGATTTATCGTCGTGGAAGTCGTATTGACAACAGTGAGAATCATATTGAAGTCAATTCAGTTGCTTCATGCCAATGTCTGTAGTTGCAATATATTTCATGTCATGACTAGAGCAAGGAATCTGGTCTCGCCAAAAGAGAAGGGAAAAAGATAGGAGAGGCCAATCACTCTGATTGATTGTTCTGAATTTCAGATGTTCTTGTACCCAGAACGGATTGAAGCAAGCAATGGCATAAAGATAATGAGTGGTCTTGCTCGTGGTCTTGCTCAGAGTCTTGCTCAAAGTCTTGCTCATGGTGTCACTGATAGTCTTGGTCATTATTTCACTTGAAACGAAGTTTTCGATGTTTCCACCACTGATACATGGGCACACAGAATTTTAGGGGCATACCGCAATTCAGACATGGGCTTGAAGACACAAAACAATATTCCAGGCCGTTAAATATTCACAAGTGACCCTTGAAAATTTATACGAGCGTGCTGAAATTCAGACATCGATCTCGACAAATATCAGCGCATTAGACCGGCCAAATATCAATACTCTGGCATCTGAACATAAACTGTAGAGGGCTAGACTTCAGCCATGAGTGTGAAAAAAATGCAACGTAGTATTTGACTATCCTACTACTAGTGCTGGAGTCCCTAAAGATTCATATGAGCATCCTGGGATTCAGGCATGAGCTCTTGAAAATATATCGAAGTATTGTGATTTTAAATATCAACGTACATATACTTAACATTTTGCACGAGCTCGCTGGAATCCATGCATTAGTCTCAATAATCATAATAACATACATGACATCTGAACATCTACATACGTAATTTAAAATTCGAAAAAGGAATATTAGTCTAGTGTTATTTCTCATCTTAACTCAATCATGTTTTTTTTTATATTATCATTTCTATGCCATTACTTGCTTCACTCGATTCTAGAAACAAGAAAATGTCAAATCTAAAACAACCAATCAAAATAATTGGCCTCGCCTATCTCTCTTCTCTCTCTTTTAGCGATATCAGATCCCTGACCCTTGTCATAACATAGAGCAATAAATACAATCAAGAGCACCTTTTTAATCGAACTAATACGATTAATATATTTTTCGTTCTTTGTTCCATTGTAATTCGAATCGAACAGTGCTCAATTGAAAGTCTTCAGAAATCCGCTTAGATCTGTCTAGAACATAGAAAGTGTTCATTCACGTCATTCCACTTTCCTCCACACCATTTACCAAACACCCTTCAATGCAATCGATAAGCCGTGGTACTTCTAATTCAATTGAGTACTCAATTCCTTTTCTTCTCTCACATTCTAATATATTTAATAACGATCCACTGCATTTCTTGATAGAACATACAAAGATACTTATTCTATGAAAGATAAATTAATCTAATGTGAGTTATTACAGTTACGACAATTACGATATCACGTTAAATTATAACTCGTATTCCGTTTTATGATTTCAGGAAATGTCATCGTTATTCTGGTGGTGTTGTATTCACGACGTATGCGAGGTGTGACGAATTTTTTCTTGGCTAATCTCGCTGGTGCTGATCTTTGCGTTGGAATATTCTGCGTATATCAGACACTGATTAACTATCTGATGAATAGTTGGCTCTTGGGTGATTTTCTGTGCAAAACTTATATGTTTGTTCACGCTTTATCGTACACCGCAAGCATAATGATTCTGGTGCTCGTTTGTGTTGAACGTTATTTCGCGATAATTCACCCAATAAAGTGTAGATCAATGTTGACAAGAGGACGACTCAGAGTCATTGTGGCAATTGTATGGATTGTAGCTGCAATTTACGCATCACCAAGATTTACTTACGTTGAGACAATGCAACATGAATTGAATTCGGGAGCTATTGATATCATGTGCATAGCAAACATTAAAAAACACAACAAAAATGTTCTTGACACAGTAAATCTGATATTTCTCTATCTCATTCCGTTATTTCTTATGAGCTGTTTATATACGAGAATCGCTGTAGCACTGTGGAAAAGTAGTGCAGCATTTACTGGTCCTGGTTTGGTAGCACGAACAAGAAATGGTCGAGTTCATCATGTACATGCCTCAAGCAGAAACGTCTTACGTGCTCGTCGTGGTGTAGTAAGGTAAAAATTCTCATCTGAATTTCAATTTAGACGATAATGGTAGCATGCTGTGTTTATTCAACTCGACGCCAAATCAACTCACGGAAATCTCTGTGGAAAATATAAATTTGAGGCAACTTTAATTTGCGGTAATATGACACTTGGATAATTCGGTTCTCCAAGGGAAAGGACATTATCTAGAAAATGCGAATGAATGAAGTTAAAAGCATGGGAAACATTTTTCATTTTGATTTGAACAATGGTCCATAAATCATTCCGAATATTTTTTTTATCACCCACTCAGTTGATAAAAAAATGCTCTCATTACTTACTGTAATCAGAAGTTGTTTCGTCTACCTAACGTTTAAATCATCAGAAATAGTTTTTCAATCTCTTAGATTTATCTCTGTCTCATGTTTTCGGTGTATTCAACGAGTTTTCAGATCTGCAATCGTTGTAAATGCAGCTATTAGAGTTCGCAGTCAGAGTAATTGTCAAATGCATTAAAACCAATAAGAGTCGTGTTAAAGTTGATAAACGACAACGCCTATGTCATAATCAATGATGATAATCGTTTAAATAATCACACAGTGTTTCATACGAGAAATTAACGAACTGAAACAGTCAGGAGGAATTGCACAGAATCTCATTCATCCATTTCACATAATATGTTTAGTATCGTCCTCCAGTGCAGTCTCT
Organism: Meteorus sp. PSUC_FEM 10030008; assembly: GCA_018881525.1. Classification (NCBI taxonomy): domain Eukaryota; kingdom Metazoa; phylum Arthropoda; class Insecta; order Hymenoptera; family Braconidae; genus Meteorus; species Meteorus sp. PSUC_FEM 10030008. The sequence continues at coordinate 53,215 of JABMBR010012727.1, read as the reverse complement.
TCAAGTCGGTATTGTTCGGGTTGAATCAACTTGAGACGCACAGTCGTGAGTTGAACCTTCGTCGAATTGAGTAAACAGGATTCCGTACCAATACAATTGCTTATATATGTATCTATTTACAGAATGCTTATCGCTGTCGTGGTGATGTTCGCAATATGCAATTTACCACAACAAGCACGTATCCTTTGGCTACATTGGGATCCAAATTACGATCGTAGTTCTGATTTCAGCACAATCTTGACTGTATCAACGTTTCTCATATCTTATACCAATTCATGTTTGAATCCATTGCTTTACGCATTCCTCTCACGCAATTTCCGTAAAGCAATGCGTGAACTATTTCTCTGCCACTCTCGCAATCAGGGTAATCGTCTTGGTATGGGTTACATTGGTGGCGATGCGATGCGTTTAGAAAATGGTACCACTGTTAATGTACCACACAGTTCAATGATGAGATTAAGCTCAGCGCATGACAGTCCTGGTGCTGCACCTATGACACGACAAAATACAAATATGAAAAGTTCGTGAGCTTCGTCAATCGGCCAAGTGGCCGATTTGCATTTAAATATTTTCAGAGACAATGAAACACAAGGTACATGTCTGTATAATGATGAGATGAGCACCAGTCAATTGTAAATTATTCAGAGTTTACGGATGTTATTAGTGTTAAGAAATTTAAATTTGGATTCATACGAATAATGAAAACTGAGAGTTTCAATTGGGTGAATCATGTTGAATTGACCATAATCATGTTGAAAATTGGTGCGATATTGATGATTATATTTGTATTGACTATTTTGATGTCAGCCGCTCAATTCGATTCTTCAATGAATAATAATTTTGCCGACGCTATAAAAGTGGAGTAATTTACTTTTATTTCTCACACGCCACTGCATAGAAAAATTGTGACTTCAAAATGTGAAGAAATTTTCGTGATTTCAAATTTTTCTTTGTTGTTTTCTCCTGGAAATATTTCAACATTTCTACTGACATTTTCATCACCATCAACTTTGAAACTGGTATCACAGTCTTTGTAATGTGATTTCAGAGGTTCTAGTCGCCGAGATATACCGTCACCAGTTCAACAGAAACTAAACTTTCTTCATTATCAACTTGCATTGTTTAAATTTATAGTTAACCACGCAATTATTCTCACAATCATGATATAATTCACATTGGTGTTTCATATTGTTCAATAACTGATTTCATCAACACGATGGAATTCAGTGAGAAATTTCTCGTACCCTGTGTAAGCCAATCGATGAGTATACAAATACACTTCTGTTCCACACAGATTAATTTTCATATCTGGACAACCATTTACATTCTGATAGTTCTCCATTTTCATTTCACTACTACTTACAAGAGTAGTTAACTTACAGAAAATCAAACATTCAATAATACTCAATGGCTGGTCATTTTATTTATTGAACTCAGAGTTCCTAAACTATCAGAAATTGATAAAGTCAATACTTCAATATCACATTGTAGTGGGAAATAATCAAAAGAATAACGCGAGAAAATGTACATCTACCTCTAGTTGATTTTTAAAAATACAATGAAGACATTTGATCAATGAATACTCTCATAAGTCAATAACTTTAAGGATGTAAATAATTCGCATATCGACATATAATCGACAACAATGAACGAATATTTCTGATATTTATTACCAGATTATTATTGACAATGTATTGTACATATGTATAATTGTAAATATTTAATCGTTTAGATGTAAAAAAAAAGGTTATAAATTAAAATTTTGATTGACACTTTCGATTATTTACGAACGTGATAAATTAGCATAAATCGAATAAATATCCTGCCCGTGCGTCATATTTTATATGTTATAATTGGATGAATTCGAAATTCTTTATGTAATAATATGGTATCCCTAAATCGTTGCTCATGATTAATGTGAATGAATTCCGAATTACAATGGTGATAAAGATCCCATATTTGTATTCTTGTTCATCATTTATCCTAATACAATAAATCAACTTAAAACCTGTGGGGATTGGACAGTTGATTAGGTTATAACAATGACTTCATACCTCGACTCAGCTTTTGTTGAGAGGAAGCCATCGAGATGGAACAGTGTTTCCATGTTTTAAGATTGCAATAAAAAATTCTCGTCTTCACTATACTTAATTTGTTTGCTTATCCAATTATAATGAAGGTCATAGCTGGTCAAATTAACTTAAATCATGCCATACTTCTGGGATTGAAATTCATGAATGACCAAGAACAGAATTTCTTGGATTATTTGTAATTCAGCAAGAAATGGCTGACCCATTTTTGAAATTATAATCGATATAAAAAGCCAAAAAATTCCTAGGGCTTTTCATTTTGTTTAGTGTTTGATTATTAGTGATCGAAATGAAATATTTTATTAATCTCTGGCGATGTATGCGGCTTCGTGGTATCCGGCTATTTTAATTCATCTCATCGTACAGTGATGTCAGGGTTAATTTTTTATACACGCACATACGCTTGATAGATTGGATCAAAAATTTGCTGCTTTGTTTTGACGGAAAACGATTGAAATTCTTATCGTAATAAATTTTCTCCTGGGAAATTGTTTATTCTCAGCTTCCTGCTGCGAATAATGTTCGAGGATTGTATTCTCTCTTGGGAAATATCTTATGTAAAGTTTATTTCCTATTTTTTTTTGTTGCATGTTGATTATAAAATGCGTGCGAGAAAAAATTCAATATCATCACATTCGCAATGGAAACAATTCGAGGGGGGAAGTATAATTGATGAGATATTGTGATGAACAAATTTCTGGTCAGGGTTCATTGTATTTTCTACTTTTTATTGTTCGGAGAGTGAAAAGAAATCTCTTTGTAAACTCCTCTCGTGAATTTTGTTCATCGGAAATTTAGAGTTCAATTATGGATTGTTTGTACCAGAATTAAGTTGGTCGAAGAACTTGTTGGAAGAATGTTTGAATTTTTCATAGAGTCGCAGTTTGTAGTTGGATCGATGATGAAATTTCAGAAATTTTATTGAGATTTTTACAGTGGACTTAACCGCCCAGTCCTTGATACTTTCGGAATTTTGCATTAGTGATGAACACGACGCACAATGCTACACCCAAGAATCTCAAAGCAGAACAAAGACGTGATTTTTATCATAATTAGATGTCATTCTTGTAGGAGAGAAAATGATAGAGGAAATTGTAAGAACGTAGAACATTCATTGTCTGGCAGGCAATATCGTCATATCCCTCAAAAATGTTCCAACATGTGCTACCAAAAAATTCATCATTCGCTGTGTCAGTTGAACTACTCTCAATATCGAACCGAACTAACATACACTCCAAAGTCAAAAAAAACATTGAACTCTGGAGAATTAACGTGGCGGATTTTGGAACCAAAAGTTGCAAGAAAACAAATTATGAGTCGAGAATTTTTTGTGTAATTTCATGGAACTGCAGTTGCATCACAACGAATTTTTATGGCTGCCAAGTTTCCCAACAACTAACGAAGAATTCAACGACGAACTATCATGAATAAAGAAACGTACAGGATATGGAATGTGTACCGTAATTAAATTTTTCCAAGGTAAAAAATGAAATTTTATTGTACAATGGAGTTATAAAAAAAACCTGTGCGAATGAAAATGATTTTATCTAATTTTCGAAAAAAATAGCGGCGTTTGATCACACCTCTTTCGAGGATTTGTATTCCAAACGAATGATACCAGCTTCGTCCAATTTATCATTGAGTCACTAGCTCAATACGCTCCAAATTTTGATCATTCAACATTCAAATAAAAAAATGATCTTTTAATATTTGTGCGTGTGATAATAAATGTGCTTCATTCCACACACTGGCGTAAATGGCTTCTTATTGATCCTCGTGGATAATCACCCATTGCATGGGAAATAGTACAATAATTCTCATATTCATCGATAGTTTGAGTATGAACAACAATGACATCAGGAATTACTCTTCATTCTTCTAATACAAAAACATCATATATTTAATGATAACTATGAAGACAGAATTATCTGTACACTGAATAAAAAAGAAGCGTTCCTTGCAATCTTTTCGCAAATAAAATCGAGAAGAGGAATTGACGAAAAGATGGTAATAGATATGATGAAAGCTCTTGAATATCCATCTAAAAATCTCAAAACTGAATAAAATGATGAAATACACGAAAACATCCTCTGCTAAAGTCACACAGATGGATCTAATGTTTCCTATTTCGTTTTTTCTCCAGTCATCTTACGTTGTATTTATTCAAATTCACTCGGAGATGAATGAATGGGTAGAAAACTAGATACAGGAAACTCAGAAGTAAGTGGGCGTTCATACTATGGTCGATACGCCTCACTTGGCTGAAGATTCTCATAAAATACGCGCTGAATAATGCCCGAAAACTTATCGGTTGTGTATGCACTCTGGTTGATTTATCTTTTTTCCCACTGCAACATGGATTTATTCTAAGATACAATAGAGAACAGATATTTATTACTTTTTGCTTTTGTGATGGAAATTTTTTCAAAGAGGAAGAAATATGTGGATAATATTTACACTAATCACATGCTGATGATACTTCTAGATATCAACTTTAGATATTCCATCAATTTTACATGTCTGTGATCAATACTACTCCCATAAAAACTTTCTCATTAGAGAAACATCATAACACTTAAACTAGCTTTACATCAACTTTGTGTAATAACGAAATAATGAAAGTCTCCTTAATGTGAGAAATCATGAGTCTGATATTGTTCGGAGGATGAAATATTAATGCAGAATCTCGATGCGACTCTCAGTAATTTATCAGAGAATTACTCTTCATCAAAATACCTGACGTATTCTCGTGTTAGTCACATTGGCAGGTTGAATATCCTATACCAGAAACCGGAAATAAAATGACAAGGATAACACACAATGGTGGTTGAGATGAATAACAACGCCCAAGTACATCCAAAGTTTTAACGAGATAAAGCAAAAAATAAAAGAAGTTAAAGTTATAGACCGAGAAGAATATCACCGCGTCAGTTCATGAAACTGAACATTCGTAGTTCGTGTGCTAACTCTTCTTAAAAAAAACTACGAGTTGATAACCAGCAATATTTTAGTTATGTCCCGGATTTAACATTCCGTGAACGCCTGATTAAGTTGAAATCATTGCAAATTCAACACCTTCATTCTTCCTTGTTTCGAATTGCACTTAAATATAATTCAAATGCTCCAAACAATTGTCTGTGTCGTAATATTCCTAAGTAAAATATTCAACTTATTGATATTCAACTAGAGTACAAACATTTGTGCATATTCAATGTTGATATTTTATTTAAATCATCCACGATTGTTGTCTAACATATCTTAACGTTACATGAGAAAAATATTTCATATAAATGAAATGTCTGAGTGGAAACTAAATCAAAAGATCACGGCGTACTCTCGCATCTCCAAAAGTTATCACAACAACTTCGAACTTAGTTCCGCAAGAATTATTAGGAAAATGTTCAAATGAAGTCAACGATTTTCATAGGAATAATGAAAAATTTCTCATCATTCCAAACTGATTCGAAGAAATTTACATTCAGGTCAAATTATATTCTCGTGAGATCACACATGTTCAGTCAAGAATAATTAATTTAACTCGAAAAAACTATTTCTGTTTGGAAATTCACAGTTTGATTACTGTCATAGAGTTTGAAACTACCGATGTATTCTATATGTTAATTTCAGGAACACCTAGACAAATATAAAGTAGGATTTATATCCAACATCATGAGACCCTTCAATGCATGTAATTGTAAGCTCTACGTTCCTTTACCTTTGAATTCATTTCTGTGTGCATAATTATCAATTATTGAAAATTTCTTACCAGTAAACTCATGTGAATACACCGCTGAGAAACTTGCACTTAAATCTATGAAAGCAGTGATTTCAAAACCCTGGAATTAATTAAACGCCACGCTCTGATAGTTCGTGGGACCGATTGAATGAAGGTTTAATGCGATATAGAAGCTTTACAGTGAACTAAAACTTATGCCTGAAACCATAATGGACGAAGTTTATAAGACAGTTTGATTTGGGAATAAAGTTTGTGTGACACTGTTCATGTTGCCAGAGGACAATTCCAGAGTATGAAACTAATACATAATTTATCCTCAGACAATGATAACTATCCAGAATATTTGTGCAGGATGCAACTGATCGTCAAAGACTGAAAAGAATTGGTCGTTAGTCAACATCAATGAAGCTGAATTCATCCATGTGAATTATCGTTCAACTGCCATGTTATTATCACTTCTCATTATCGATACCCAAAATTGAAATTAATCAAATTATTTACCCCACTGATCTGATTGAATAAAATGAAGGAAAATGAATTTTCAAATATTTTTCTCTGATGGATGTGGAATTTATAAATATGAACAAATATTTCAATACTCTGTTAGGATTCTTTGCATAGTTTTGATGATTACCTGGTTCGATGCTGAGAATAATTGATAACCATTTGCATGTATAATTGTCGTATATCACATGAATTTGCCACTTGTAGCGTCAGTGGTCAATAACGTGGCGCTCAATACTAATAGATGAATCCAACGTGGACCTATTAAGTCACTAACACAGCGAGTACTCCAATGTAACATCTGGACTATGAGTTAGGAAACTTCTAATAGGAAATATCAAAATGGAATGATTGCTAAGTGAAATTTTTTATTGTTGAGAGATAGAGAACGATTTAATTATTTGTTATTGAAACGTTTATCATTTTAAAATGATTCTACTCAACGATTGTAATCACCACTTTGGTGGTCTTCTTCCTGAATGAAAAAAAGTACGCAACCCATAGTGAAACCAGATGGTGGATTCCCAAATAAATTTTCATACGGGTGATATATTGACGGAAAAAGGAAGAATTACTTGTGATCAATGGCTCGAACAAACAAATAAAGCTTCAATGAAACTCGTTTGAGTTTTAATTATGTATCGGATGAAATATCCCGCAGATGTACATTGGATTCTTGAGATATTGACAAAATCCGCAGCGTATCAACAACAATAACTCCAACAAGAAAAAAAGCAATGGGAAATCAAAAATTCAGCGCACGATTCATCGATGTTTTCTCGCACAAATAAAAAAAATCGAGAAAAAGTAGAAAACCTTCATAGCGTTCAGGTGTTCACTTGAGCTTAGTTCGTTTCTCTCTTTCTTGAAGCATTCACTGCGGCACTTGACATTAAAAAAATCCGAATTCAATTCTCAATATAATTTGGAATGATTTCGAATGGATCATTGAGGCTTTTGCTTGGTTTGAAAGTCCTTGAGAATAATTGAAATTTATACTAACTTCATTAACGGTTAACTTGGCCAGGTATTCAGAGATTCAAGCGATTACTCCAATGAACTTGCTCATTTCAACGGAATATTTTAATGTAATAAATACATTCATCCATTGGAAATTCGTGTTTGCATTACCATTTAATTGAATTTCAATTATTCGAAAACTACCATCAAAGACCTCACTCCACAGTTCGACGATTTCCACTTCTTTTTCATTTGCATTGTTATCTTCAGGTTATTCATATTATATGGATCTGCTTAAATGAATTGGAATTTAAGCCTCTTCAGTTTTTAAGAACAACACCTCCAATACTCATCCTATTCCTTGCTACAATTTCCATGCAACAATAAATTCCAATCAACAAATTCCTGCTGCGGCTTCAATCAATAAACCCCACTTCCAATGATTCATCTCTCTTCAAAGCTCCAACAAAATTAATGGCGAAAGAAGAATCCGGGTGGAGTTATAGTTGTCTGTTATGGGTAACATTAACCCTGATTTGGGATGATCGACGGCTATTTTTGACAATGAAGATAAAAATGAAAAGCATTTCACTTTTGCAAGAATTTAATTGGCAATTCACCAATTTGATATGAAGAAAACGTGCAATGTGTCACGTTGAACCCATCAAACAATTCAGTTGGTACTCTGAGTAAATCCAATTCAACTGCGTGGAACTATTATTTTCGATTATTGTAGTATAAGAACGTGTTCAGAATTCATGAAAGATCCAATAAATATTTTTTCGTAGTGACGACATTCCATACACGATTGAAGATATATAATCCATGTATGAATGTGTGATTGAATGCAGATACTGTGCGTGAATATATGAATACGGTATGTGAGCATCATCGAAAGCCAGTGGATAAGCATTTATGATGCTCTCAGACTAGGCTGCGCCATTTATATTAATCTGAGCTGAGAGAATTTGTGCAAGCACAGGGATACGATATGGATCAACGTCATTGCGAATCAGTTTTGCATTTAACGCTGTATGACTGCTTCTCATTGTTTGATGAAGTGTGAAATTTTATTTCTATGGTTTTCACAAAAATGTTTGCGAGGACATTTACATTCTGTTAATCTTGAATTGGATCATTTGGTAGTTTTCTTGGTAATAAATTCAACAGAGTTTTTATTATCAAAACACTGAATTCTGTGACAAAAGTCGAGATGATTCCACTGGAAGAATTGAGTTTCGTAGTGTTTCAGTAGACCAAACAATCCAGGATTGTTATATTAAACTTCTTGAAATTTCATCATTCCATATTGCACATACTCTAACTCTGATGAACTCCATGTTTGCTCTTCGTAGAGTGCAGTGAAAACCGAACGCTTATCATGTTTTTACACATTAACAGATTAATTAAACCCCAATGTGAACAAGCTTTGGCAACAAATTATAATTCAAACTCAGACACCAAATTTAATCACATCATTCCATCATTTATAATGTAACCCAGTCATGAACACATAAATATCTACTCTTCTCTTGTATATCCCATTGTAATCCCTGGAAATTATTAAGCCACGCTTACTTAGTTTTAAAGCCGGATGAAACCCAGACTGAGACTGTCGAAACGGGACGATCAGTATACCACTGACCATGATGCCAATCTGTCAAGACTAGGACGGGACTGCTCTATTTGTCATTCATAATTAGGGATCTGGATCGCTGTAGTAGTCATGAATCCACAGAATAAATAACCTGAAAATTCGAAACAATAACCACTCTGGTGGAAAAGCGGAATGAATGGAATATACGAGTTCTAAGGAAATCAAGATGAAGAATAATTTTAACAGAGCAACATTAATCCACTCTTACAGAGAATATATAATCAGAATTGATTGCTTGGTTCTCTTTTTCCGAGTCATTTGAAGAGAAAGACCAGTGAATCAACAGAAAACATCATGGGAAAGTCAATCAGACAAAGAGTCCATTCATTATCTCTATCACCAACTTGTGAAAATCTTGCTGGACGATAATTCGATTCCCCTTCTCTCAGAATTCCAACTCAAAATTATTTATTCTCAATAGTTACAATTCTCAATGTCCAAATGTCGAAATGTCTGGCCAGTAGCTTCCCATCATAGTCGTGATATTCATATGGATGATCTTCGAATGATTTATCACAAGAAATTTGATATTCTCCTACATTTATTTCATCCATATTGAACTTCTCTATCATCGCCGACAAATCATCAACTGAGTGGATTTTCAGTGTTATTATAATCGAAATGAAATAATGAATTGTATTGCAAAATTTTGCTGTCACTATCATCATTATTTCTGGTATCGACCTTATTGCTGAGGTCTTGCGCTCACCAATCTTATAACCAGTTAATTCTGGTAGAATGTTATTTTCTAAATACCACCAACGATCGCGATGCGGATCACTTGTGCTCCCACTTATGATAACCCTCCGGTTCATTCTCAGTATGAAACTTCTTATTGGTACAATCATGTGAACGAATATATTCACAACACAAATGTTTTTTCTCTCATTTCCCTCTACCATTTACGAACGAAATGAAATAAATTCTACCAACAACTCCACTTAAAATTGAAGCATTACAATATATTTTTTCAGAGACAATGACCACTTTCGTTTCAAAGCATTCAATCGAATTCTTTAGCTCGAACAATTTCCACATTGAGTAAATAACACCAAGAATTTGTAATAAATGTCAAATGAATAAGAAACTTTTGTCGTTGCACTTTAATGTAATGTAATGGAATCATTGAACTGGAAAAAAATGAGAGAATAACCTCAGACTTATATTCTATGAGGTCTTGCATCACATTGTTGCTCAATGTGAATCACTACTTGCAGCGTATTGTTTATAAAGTGTCAAAGTAAAGCTCCATCGATTACAGTGACCTACAAAAGTTTTAAGAGCAGTAAAACACAAAGGAAGAATAAAATGTATATGGCGTCTTAGATGCACATACTCACAAAGTCCATTAGTGATTGTGGGTTTCTTTACAAATTTCAAGAAATAGCCGGTTACACAACTGATAATAAATGTTGGTATTTCATTACTGGTAAATTGTTGATCGTATTGGATAAAAATCCGTGTCTATTTCCAGTTTATATCAGGAAATAGGGTGACGAATTGTTCACCAATCAACATGATTTTTCTTTGATGAAGAAATTATCTATTGATGATGACAGTTTCCATAACTGGATGTTGTGAGATCATTGCTCCATCTAGAAAATTTAATTAAACTTTATAAAATATAAAAGTGGAATCACATGTTTGTTCAAAGTTGCAATTCAATTTATCATCGAAATTATTTATAACACATAGAGAGCAAAGCTCTTGAGATATAGTAAACAAGATTGGGTACAAGATTGGAATTGATATGATAGCACAATGACATTAAACAGAAGGCACAATAAATGATATCAATACACATTGTTGAATATCATTTTTGTGTTTCTTATCCAATTTCAACTAATGAGAATATGAAACTTGATTGAAAAATGAAGATACAGCGAGAGTACTTGAAGTATTTCCCAAATATGGCAATCAAAATGATTTTAATAGATAAATTCATGTTTTTTTATTTCCTAATCAAGGTCTACTCAAGGTCTTATTAGAAAAATTAGAACAGGTTTTTATTTCATACTGATGAATCAGCTCGAAATTTGTAGGATTAGTCAGTGCAATCCAATCAGGATTATGGACTGTGGATTATTATGATTTGAGATCACATCAAGAGAAAATTGGTGGAATGAACGTTTTCGATTATTCTCACCATACTGATATTAAAATTGATAAGATAGAAGATAGAAATATCCAGTCTGTGATTTAATTTTGTGTCGTTTTATATCATTTTCGGTGATAAAAATATGGGTTGTCCCAGGTTATGTCAATATGATTATTGAAAATTCTATCGTTAATCTTGAATAGTATCGCCACGATCATCATGACAGAACTATTATTTTCGCAGATGTGTTCCAGCTTATATTACAGGAACTCCATTATCAATATTGTCTCAGGATATTATCACTGCACAATGCTTACTCGAAATAATACGATTAAGTAGAATTTATGGAACGATTATCAAGATTAACTCCATCTGTGACACTATTTTATGATTTTTTCTACAATCACTCCAGAATGAGTTTTAATTCTGACGATGAACTTGAGCTTTCTTCAGTGTTATTTGACATAAATTAATGAATATGTTCAGGTGAAATCAAACACAATTTCTGTATGAAATCGTATGATTGTTTGTCACAATGATTAGAATTGTTATTTCATATTTTAAACTAATATGTAAGACCACTCAATAACATGAAATATGATGACATGAATTCTATCGTTGACAGGCCAATGTTGTTATTGATGTAGTTATCAGAGCTGCTTGAAGGATAGTCTAAATGCACGTGCAATCATCCTCACACATTTCATTCAACTATTTTCGAAATTAGGAAAACAAAAATTGCTTGCCATTTCATGAATATTTCTTAATATGAAAATTATCACGAAAACGTCAAGTACTACACAAATTAGTGTTAATCAATAATTTTTTTATTGCATTTCTTTACGTGAATTTTCATACAATTTCGATAGTGTTCAAGATGGAATCTGAGAACAGTCAACCTGGAACATTAAAATTGAATTTGAAATACCAATAAAATGATAGTCACGTTCGTATTATTTTCTCCTCTCTATTTTCATTTTCTCCACTAATTCGATTTGTCGCCACGAGCAAGCACAGAGCTGAATCGTTTAACCACCCACCCTCACCACGTATTTTATTTTCGGGATGAACAATAGAAGTGGAGAATAAGCCAACAATGAAACCAATATTAACGTTGTTCAAGTAAAAATGATATAATTGGTAAACATATTGTTGACGGTTCAATGATGGATGATGAAAATGTTTCGATATTCATTGAAGATTGGCCAATCATTGAGAAAATATGATTTTATTTGTACAGTCTTATCGCAATCCATTGGTGGTCTTTCCATAAATATAAATCATCATGCCATCTCGTGACTACAGATATGACAGGAGCATTATCTTGAATTGATAACGAGTTAAAAGAACGTAAATGAATCAACGAAATGATAAGAATACTTGAAAACATCATTTGCCCATTGAAAATTCAAGTCAATATTGGGGTAACTGCACCGTGAGGAAGGTCGGAATAAAAATCCAATCCCAGTGACATCACCGAGATCAATATTCATTTCGTGTTGATTTCTTTCGCCCTGGTCCTCCACTAACATCTCGAGCATTGACGTGTTTATCTCCTTTGCTCTATTCCTGTTTTTATGTCGATCTGGAACGAGAAGAATTGTGTAATATACTTTCGGGTGGATTTAGAGTTTGAAAGTGTTGTAGATGCCCACCAATTAATGTTGGAATGATTCAAGTAGTCCCAATCATGCCAATCACATCTAATCACATATTGAATGATACGATAATGCTACGTAAATATCATTCATTTCTGCCTGTGTGATTATCAATATAATGTTAAATTTAAAATTGATCCCAGAATTACGAACGATAGATTTGTAAATTGACTGCATTGACATTTGACACACGATCCTAAGTGAGTGGAGAAATGAATGATCTCGTTATTGTGGGCTGTATAATTTGCTGCTCATATCCCTATCAAAATAAGCTCAAGTGATCCTTGTTATATATTTCGAAATCTGTCACGTTTTATTATACAGTTTGAGAGAATGAGAAGAGCAAATTTCTCAGACAATACAACAGAGAAATTATTTGTCCATTTTTTCTACCATGTGTTCTTCCTATTTTTTTTATCTGTCTGGTGGAATAAAAGTAATATGTCATATTTAGGATTTGGTACGCTCATCTTTTTCTGTTGACCAAGAGCATTTCTGTTTCTATATCTTTTATTATTTCTTTCATATTGGTCTCTTCATGTGGTTTTTATTGCTATTTTATTTTCATCCCTTCGTGTCTTTTGATAGTGCTTTGGGTCATCTGAAACTTGTCTTCAAAATCCCCAAAGAGAAATGCATCCTGCAGAAAATGAAACGAGAATTATTTTCTGTGTCACATCTCTCTTTCTCCAACGATCACAGTGAAAACACACTATAAAACTTTGACAGTGTAAAGACATAAAGGACATTAAAAAGGATTTTATATGAAGCGATGATATCGTGCTTGAATCTGAAAAGATTAGATTTCTAGCTATTTCTACTTTATTCAGCCACAAATGGATAGGTAAGTTTGTAAGAAAATATTTAAAGAAAATTCCACTATTGATAAATAATCATTTTCACTTCGTTGGGGTAAGTCTAATCTTTGAAATGATTTTTTCACGAGGCGATTTATCGACTCGTTCCACAAATACAACTTCAATATTGTTGGAGGAAAATAAGAAAATGTGCATTGCTCAATATATCCAGTTGATAGAAAATAATAAAACGGAAAGAAAAAACAGATAAAAAAAAGTTAAAACTGATTTGTAAACTTGCAACTGGAAAACTCGATAACATATCGCTGTTTTATATTACAACACACGTTGCAAAGACCCCCAGCAATACTTGCATCACGTAACATTAGATAACCCCATCGTAAGGAAAATATTTCGCAATTGAAAATTGAAAAAGGCAATATTATATCAAATTCTGATTTCATCAGTTGCTTGATAAATAAACAATAAAATATTACTACCGAACCTTCACGATTTTGCATACAGCTAAATAAAATTTTATACTCTGAATACTGAAGTGAGAGTTATAAAAATGAATAATTTAATGATAAATCTACCACGTTACAACCGCATATTTTGCAGATTTAATTGCGAACATACGACTAACTTTAATCATCGTCAACTAAAAAATTCTACTCTCGTTATATCAAATATTCACGTAAATAATGACTTTATATTCATTTTTTCAGCTCATGTGTTTTTTCATATCTGTTTGCATTATCTGCTACATTTGCAAGCTCATCATAATGCCCCAGAGATAATTTATCTATGTGTTTATTAATTCATCCGGCGAACAGTACTCATAATATAATTGCATTGTTTTGTTAGAACATGCATCAATTGCTTGATAGAAACAAAAATAATTGTTATAATAATGAAACTATATAAATCATGTTTTCTCTACGTCATGGCAGATATTTATTTCATTCGAATTATTTTGTTTACTCATTGCTCGCACCCGAAAAATTCATTAAAAATTATCGAGCCCCGAAAATATGTGCGTCAATCTGATAGAAATTGTGCAAACTCCCATTTATTTATGATCGAAATGAAATATTGACACATCTGTCATTTACATATTCCAGTTAGACAGAGTTAATGACAAATTTCAAATTCAATTTTGATTCCAACAATCCAAACTCGTCTTTATTCTCTCAAGTTATTATAAAACATATTTTCAATAATTAACAGATAAAAATCATCGTAGAACTTCATAAAAATATTTAAAGAGTCCCAGTTATAAAACTTTTATGAGAAAATATTTGTACTCTATTCATTAAAAACCTCAAATCACTCAGAGAAGCAATGGATAAACTCCATACCGAGCAATTGTGTTATCTACATTGAATTATTATTGGCTCCAATAATGAGAAAATGATGAACATCATATTGATGAGATAAAATATCTGTAATACAGCTTGTTGAAAAATGTACATTCACTAATTAATCAATAACAATATAATTAATTCCAAATCACTCTATTGTGCATTTCATATTGAATTACATTTGCACAATACGATGAGATTAACTCGAGCACTGTTGAAAAATTCGAGTGACGATATTCCTATTGAAAATATCGAAAAACACAAAATAATTATATGAGATATCACAGAGACCTTGAAGCTACACATGCCTCATGCACAACGTCTGTACTAATAATAATACACGTCACGACAATAAAGCAAAAAATCTCAACGCTATATTACCGGCAGAGTGGGAGAAATGAGATGTGAATCGTATAAAGAATGCAGCAGGCTGACAACTGATCAGTTACACGAGAAACCTCGTCAAACACATATGTGATAGGCTCATCTACAAAATAATTGATACATTCAATTCCGAGATCAAACTACACAGTCGATTAAACGAAGGTGAGTAAATGATGAACACATTATCCACACAAATAAAAAACAAAAATTTCATACCTGTCATGATCCAAATAAAATTTTAATTTCAATCAAATTCTAAAGTCCATTATTAATTAAATTTGGATTCTGTTTCTTTCTCTGCATGCCATGTGTCACCGACAATTGCATTCAAATCCATCGTGCATGATAATTTAATTAAATCTCGAAAAGTGAAAAATAATGGGACGCGCTCACATGGCAATTCATATGTGGAATTATCACATTACCAATTCTTTCAATTCGCCGCACATATTTTTATTCACTAGGTTAGTTTCAATGGATGAATTTATACTGTTTCACTCAACAACAGACTTTCATTTTCATACGATCACTTCTTTAATCTATTCAATACGGAAATATTTGGTTTTTTATACACATGAGTGAATATTGTTCGATAATTGAACATCTTGGTCGTTGGAACGAGAAAAAAACGAGTTTGGGTGCTCGATAATTCCTCGTTTCGATCGACCCTGGATCTCAACTTGAAAACTTTGTCTGAGCAGATGATCCGGATGTGTTCTTGGGTTGTTCGTGATAAATGAATTTTTTTTTCAGCTTGCATGAATTTTTCATGCAATTTAACATTTCTTGGTACTTTATACGAAAGAATATTTGGTTGGATTCGTACACGACGTAATTCATGATGAATTTTGTACACAATTTTATGTAGTATGAATTTTCGAGCAAAAACATGGAATTTCACTGTTATTTAGTAGAAAAGTAAACGAGAATAGAACGCGAAGACCATATGCTATAAATGTCAAGAGCTAACATCAACTCTTAAATCAGATGCAACTAAACATTGTTTTTACACTTTATGAATTTATTTTTCAACGTGGATGCAGAGTGAACATATTTATATGACACTAAAACTTTATAAAGAAATGATGGAAAAGGATGAATTTTTATCAACACACGTGAACACTCGGTGCAATAACAACAGAATGAAATATCAATAATCAATAATTGATGAGAGATATAGAAGCAAAATTAAGTTTAATGAACATAAATATTTTCTCAATGCAAGCTGTTATCTTTCAGATAAAGATGTCGATCAATTTGAGGAGTGTTTTTATCAGTGATCCTGTCGATACCCAGTGCGCTGATTTACTTACCAGTCATGGTGTCCCAGTGACGACGAAGTATCGGTTATCAAAGGATGAATTGATCCAGGAAATTCAGGTACAACATTGATTATGAAACGATTTTTTGAACGTATAGAAAAATTTATGCAAAAGTGAGGAAAAATGCTCTACCGGGAAATACATGAGGAAAATATGAAGGCGGCTATTCTAATACGAATAATTTACTGTTTGAATCTGCAACAACTTTTCCTTGTTATTATTTCTACTCCAACCAATCGGGATCATTTCAACTTCTAATAAGGAAAAATCAATAGGGAACAATTAATAAAACAGATCTATTACACTTTTTCGATCAACACTAATTGATAATTCAAAATTATTTTTACTCCACCAAGAATGAAGTGATGATAAACTGAATGTGATTAGATTACAAACGAATATTTCTGCAAGTACTTTGAAATGTTTATGATAAAATTGTTTCATCACCGCTCGACTTCATTAAAGGACTGACAGATATTTTTCCAATTTCTCGTCGCAAGCTGACTTTTTTTGCAGTATGATCAGTTTCACATCCAATTCCAAATGGAAAATTCCAATAAGCACAAATTAATACAATTTTTATTACTTTTTGTTTGCCTCCAAACGAACAAGAAATGAGAAATTTCCCTGTGAGTTGATTGTAATTTATTAGAAAACTTTATAGAGATATTTCAAATATATTCGTAACTTCTGTTGAAGTATAAAGGATTATGTACTTGTTGATGTAATTCATGCAAACGTCAGTCATGTAACAACAATTTTCCTTCCGTTTTAATTATATTGGATACTAACATTATTTCACATTCCGTCTATTTCCTTTGTTTTCCAAACTCATCGTTGCATGAATTGTTTCATACAATCAAACAACATTCATCATTTATGCTTCAATCTAATAAAGAACTCGCAATCACTCGGACCATATCCATTAAACTAATCAAGGCTTTATATATAATTTATTCACAATTCCGCATTTTTTTCTCCATAAATAATGTGAACAAACAATTTTCTGCTGAAAATTAACGGACTATTATCATTATCAATATCGCCCATAATCTGTTGCCAATTACTAGGAAATGAAATTGCTCGAAGCCAAAAATTTTCATTAATTTTTGTTAATCATGAGCTTCGTATTTGATTGGAAATGACGCGAAATCACTACGGAATAAAAACAATTCGTCAACAGATAGACAGAATGTAAATACTCCTGTGCAGATACACAACAAAATTGTGAATTGTCCCTGCGACATTATATCATCCTTAATTTCTGTACTTTATTTTTATTTTTCACAAACAAACCACACCTCGATATTTATATTGTACAGAACGTCGTAGAGCATAAACTGTAGAGTGTAACGAAGCCAACCAGTGAAGTTTCGCTGGGTAATTCTCAAGCGTCTACATATAATTTTTCAACATTCGTTATTACTCTCTCAAGCCACTACATCATTCGACCGGTAGAAACCAGTTCCAGACTCTCATGTGTGCCCTGTATAATGCATGGGTCGTTGCACTGCTTCTGTAATATAAATCTGTTTTATTTATATTTATCGACGAGTTGTTCTCAATCTTCCTTCCGCAATTGATTTCTAATCTACGATCACATGGTGTTCCATCATTGCATTCTATTCGTTTCTACTCTTTTTTTCCCTATGTACAATGTCGAATGAAAAGCTAATAATTCATGAATGTATAGAAGAAAAGAAGAAGAATTGAACAAACTTGAGGACAAAATATCGTGGAAATTATAGAAGGCTCATTTATTGAATTAAATGGAATGAACTCGATTTTATGAGGAAGTTCATATGGAGCAGTATGAACTCCAGCAGTAGCAGTTGCTTCAATTATTCTAGAGAACGATACTGAGATTCATGACTGTTCGATGAAATGTGGATTAGCAAATATGATGTTCTCCAAGTATTTCTTCTTTTCCTTCGTTTTTCTTCTTCATTATATTCTCTGAATGAATCCAGCCATGTAATATGTTTCTCATACCATAAAGTTCTTCGTTTCTTTACATATTTTTTTATCACCATTATCATTTCATATATTCCATGCTGCAGTCAATAATAAAAATGGGATCATGAATATTCTGCGAAATAGAATTCATGAAAAATCGTCTACAGACTCGATTGGCTTGGTAGAGATTGAAATAGACTTCAACGTTACTCCATAGATGTTAATATATGAGCGCAATTTTGTGCAGATTATTACAGTGTAATGCAAGTAGCAATGTCACAATGTCAGATCGCTATTAGGGAATGAAATTCAAACTGATGAAATTTGAATTGATTTCGTATCTTATAATATGAGGGAAATATGACACATCAAAATCCACTCAGAATGGGATATATTTTCTTCTCATTTATTTTTCAAATCTTTTCATACAATTTTTGTGGTCGCAAGAAATTAATTTCTCATGGAGTAAACTAGGAAATTTACAGATGGGAATGAATTGAATAATCTTCTTGTTAGTCACAAAATATATTCAATGCATTGAACAAACATGTAGGCAAGTGCGTATTCAGGAACTCTATTACGTTATTCCTTTGTTTTCGAAATTCCGCGAGATTATTGTCTCGACAATTATTTATTTCACTAAAAGCCATGAGGGATTTAATTCTATAGTTCTCAAAAGCAAAAAATTTCAAAGGATCCCATAAATTCTGGATTAAAAAGGATACACTGCCAACATACAAAGACAACAAAGGACAAATCTTGCAGTAAATTGCAAAGTAAATGAATTCACATTCACCAATTCATATGATGTTTATAACTCATTTATTTTTTAAATTCAAAGAGAATACTTCTAATTGCTCACTACCTGAACACAGTTACCAATTTTCTCCATCAGATGTTACTCACACTCGGTTGAATGATACGAATTTCGTGAGGGAATTCCAGTGCTTCTGTGTAACAGAGGTTTCATACGTGCAGCATTTTCTCATCTTATATTGTATCACTCTCTGTGCACTTTTGATCAAGTAAGAAAAAGAAAAAAAGATCACAACAAAACAGCAAAGTAATATCCGCCATACTTTGCTCCCAACAGTTGAATCAATATGTGTTCGATTCCAAGTTAAACTCCTGCAACACTTTTACGTACCCATCGAAATTCAGCACAGATATGGGTGAAACTTTTCTCAGGGGACGAATCATTTCAAGCGTTATCTACTTGTGGGTTAACGAGATCTCAGTTCAATTTTTGTCGAAATCCTGCGTTCGCTAAAGTTAAATATTTACTGACTTTAGTTGAATCTAAAACTCATTCATATGACCAGAAATTATTTTTTGTTTGTATGAATCCTGTCAAGAAAAAATTTTCATTCGTTCAATCCTGGGCATGATTGTTCTTCTGCTGTTTCAACATTTATCGAACTTGAGAAAACAAGTCACTTGTTGGATACTCTCAAAACTGAGGAGTTTGTAGAACCAACCCATACATAAACTAGAATCGACGTCTGATAATGTTTGAATGTCCACTGGACGGAACTTTATTTTACTCCAAGTGCAATGGGCACCAAGTAGAAGTGTATCAACTTGAATAGATGGAATGATAATCGGGCTGAAATTTCATCTCAGATTTTTCTTTCTATTTCGTTCACCTTTTTCATAGGTCACCGTTTAATATTCGTGTTGAAGATTCTTTCTCCGCTTTAAATTGATTTGTTATCGCAATATCTTAAGTGAAATGTATTCGCGAACTTTCAGAAAGATCAATCGTGACATTTCACTCATTGAATATTGTAAGTGGATCGACTGCACCTATTATAGGAAGAAATTCTTTTAAATATATCGAACTTGAAACTTCACGTCATCATTACTTCAAGTCACTGAATGTCAATTTTTTTTATCTATTTTCAGGTCAGTTAGCACTCAGTCTTCATATGTGTCTCTGTATTTGAGGTTGATATGGATATTACTGATTAATTTCTGTACCAAATAAACAAATCCTAAGCTCGAATTGTATCAGTGCTATGGAATTTTTTTATTAGACATTCATGTGGTTAAAGCTCTCTCATCATCACAATTACTTATTTCGATCAATGCTGTGAATGACATCAATTACTTCTTAAAGTGATCCTCTTACTCATGACGACACTTCATCATGGTTAATTGATGATTACTCCTGAAAACGCGATGGTTATCATTTAATTGGAAACGAACTGTTGAAAATTACGTTGAAGACTGAGTTTTTTCCAACCTTCAGCTCCTATTCTCCATGTGCTCAAATTTGCGAATGAATGTTTTCACATATTTTTTTTTTTGTTGATAGTTCAATAAATGAATTAGAAGATGAAGATGCAATAGAAGTTGAGAATAATATAGACGAACGGGACTCCACTTATCATAGAATTTTCATTATTTCGGTTTAATAGTTTCCACAATGACGGGAAGGTATGGAGTTGTATCCATCCAAAACTGTTAAAATGCTGGAGAATTTAATTTCTGAGCGCCAATCTCATTTTCAATCGTATTCAATTTGGAATGCATTGCGGGATTCCATTAGCAACCACATAGATGACAGGTTGTATTTAAATTAACGTGGTACATATGTGATATGAAACCTGGTCAAACTGTCAATAATGGCACTCACATTCCTGTTCAATCATTGTGAAATTATACACCGAAACATGGGTGAAATGTCGATATTGGATTATTTAGGTTGTACTTCTTGATGTTCCATTTGACTGAAATGTCAATTCCAGTTGCATTCATAGAATTTATCACATGAAGTTTTGTTAGTAAGATGGCATCGAAATTATTGTGTTACTTTAAGGGAGCACGTCTTATAATTTGAACTTCTAGTAATATCAATTTATGAATTTGTATAGAAACATGATGGCTTGATTGTTCGCTCGGAGACGAAAGTTACTGCAGAAATACTCGCAGCTGCATCAAATCTGCGAGTCGTAGGACGTGCTGGAACTGGAGTTGACAACATCGACCTTCAAGCAGCAACACGCAAGGGAATCGTCGTTCTCAAGTGAGTATTCAATTATACTAATGCAGAGTTTCCTTAACCATTGATGAAATATTTTTATATTGCACAATGAAAATGGTGTCACCTTTGGACATTTCTTAATGAAACAATTTCAACGAAAAATTCTGCGACAATTTATCCGTCAAGGAATTATTTCATTGTCATTTTGTACAATATAAGAAGTAACTTGAAATGTGGGTAAAAAAACGACGACCATTTAAAAGATTGCGGTTTTTCTTCTCATCTGTCAATTAACAATAGAAAATTGTTTGATATAATTGCTGATTTCTTCATTCTTTATTCGTTCATCGTTTCGTGATACAAAAAATAAAAATTCCAATTTTGCACAAATTAGATAAAAAAATTTTTTCGTGATAAATGTCTAACTCGCAATGTCTGAAGTTGTATGCAAGTTTGACTTTATTTGAAATAAATATGATTTCACAATTCGTCCATAATCTACAGATAAAAACCAAAAAAAAACTACTGAGAATTTATGTTCACACATTTTTCATGTGTTCACTGCGGCGTTCTTCATCAACTAGATAAATTGGTGACTCTCAGACTTTGTGTGCTCGCCTCGCCATGAAATTGAAATGGTTTTGGAATCACTAGATGAAAAAAACTTGAAATCACCACTTCATAACAACAGAATTATTCATTACTTTCATCTCGGAAAAATAAGCTCCACAACAAGTGATTCATGTTCCGAGAGTGCGGAAGATTTATGCACTAAAAATTCACTAGTCTCAAAGGCACAGAATCTGTCGTCAATGCATAAATGTTCAACGACGAGATTTCGAATCGGAAAAAGATTTATAATAGGCATCCACACGACGTTAATTCACAACGTTTCCCCAACAATACAAATTTAAATGTTCTCATTTCATCTGCAAAAATTTGATAATAAGCACGATTTGAAGAGAAATGTTTTTGGAATGAAGAAAAATAAAGATAAGAATCGAAAGAGAAGAAATAATATTTAAGTCGAATTGATAACCTAATTAAATGATATGACTCGAAAGGATTAAAGTTTTCATCAATTTGTAATTTTTCATAGCAGATATTTCCGCAACATTTTTCATTCGTACATGAAATGTTTGATATATCCATTGCATAATATTCCAGTTGATCATTCTTCCTATTTCTCAATTATTATTTCAGCACACCAGGAGGAAATAGCATCAGCGCTTGCGAGTTAACATGTGCGCTAATATCATCACTTGCTAGAAATGTGACTCAAGCAGCACAATCTATGAAAGAAGGACGATGGGATCGGAAACTATATTCTGGCTTCGAATTGTCTGGCAAAACTCTTGGAGTATTGGGATTCGGACGAATTGGTCGTGAAGTATCATCAA
Source organism: Meteorus sp. PSUC_FEM 10030008 (assembly GCA_018881525.1). Lineage (NCBI taxonomy): Eukaryota > Metazoa > Arthropoda > Insecta > Hymenoptera > Braconidae > Meteorus > Meteorus sp. PSUC_FEM 10030008. The sequence continues at coordinate 30,303 of JABMBR010012727.1, read as the reverse complement.
GAATGCAATCATACGGAATGAAAATTATTTGTTTCGATCCAATGTTGACCTCTGATGATACTGCCAAAGTTGGAGCTACCAAGATGAGTCTAGATGAGATTTGGCCACTCGCTGATTACATTACTGTTCACACTCCACTCATTCCACAAACAAGAAGTAAATTATTGATGATTATTTGTTCTTACTACTTACAAGTCCGAATCTCACACAGTATAAACATACGACTTTGTCAGGTTGTGATAATTCATTGAAAATAGGATTGATCCAAAGACATCCAATTTTCCCAAAGCAACAAACGTCGTCAAATATCGTAAGATCAATTCTGATATCAGTATTCGGGGTCGGAATTCAGTGAAATACTTATTTTACTCATTGTTTATTTGTCCCAGATATTCCATCAATTCCATCTAAATGATTTGAGAAAAAATAATTCGTGCGGATATAGAAAGTCAGATCTGTAGACATTTTCATCAGAAGTTTGATTGAAAGTTCTTGAACTGTACAAAAGTCCTATTCTCTTTCACAGATATAAAATCTGCCGGAAACAACATATTTTATTGAAATGTTATGCATATTTGCTCACAGCAGCATCAATGATAGACAAAAAAAGACAGGAATGAAATATTCATAGAATTTTTTTTTATACGGCATATTATGCATATTCAAACAGATAACAATAGAATGAAATCGATTCGAGAGTCAACACCACAGCTGTGGATGAAGTGATGTAGTCCAAATGCGTCTGCTTGAAATCGAATAGTGGACATAAATTCACATACAGATGTTGAAACTATGTCAACCACATGAACTCTCCTATTCTTTTGGCTAATTCGAAATGGATCATTAAATCATGTTGTATCCGGTCAGGAATCTGCTTTCCTGTCAACTGAAGTTTGACTCTCGGATAAAAATATGACGAGTTGCGTCAATAAAACTTTAGATTCGTTCCGCACTTCCAATTTCATGATGACGGTGAAAAAAATCGCGATTCATGAACGTTTGTGTTGATTCGGTTGTAGACTATTCGACAAAAGAGTAATTTGAATAACAGAAAAGGAAATTTGAAACAAATCGCATTTGATGTTTTCCATTATCTTTCACAAATTCATTGAGTTCTGGTCACAAAAGTTGGGTGAAAATTATAAATGTTTGGACATAATTGGATGAACTTTTGATCTCGCGGAGAATGGTAATTCCCGACAGCTAGAATAATTTGATAAAAAGTAAAAAGAAGGAACGGCAGAAATTTAATCTGATATAAATCCGGCCACGGTGTCATTTGAAGTAAACAGGAAGGATCTCAAGATCATCAAGAAAAATACCGTTTTTAATCGAATCACCATCTCAATGTGATATTCACTTTATATCACTCTCAAATACGAACTGATCGGATTATAACTTTCAGCAATATTTTTTGTTTCATAGCTCAGAAAATAATACGAAGAGAATCGGCTTTTAAGTTTCATATTCGTTTATACAAGAATAAACTTTCTTACTCCATACTTTCATGAATTTTATAAATATTTTAATAGCACTGAGACAAAATGAATCGATGACTTGGTATTCATGAAATATTCAGTACGATTTGATCCAAATTATTGCAGTAAGGGAAGATGAGAATCGAACTAGTAATGTACAATATTTTTGTTATATTTTCCGAGACAAAGGTATTCAAACATGCTCATTTGATATTTACAGATCTTATAAATGCTACAACTTTGGCAAAGTGCAAGAAGGGCGTTAAAATTGTAAATGTCGCACGAGGAGGAATCGTCGACGAAGAAGCATTGCTTCAATCATTAGAAGCAGGTCATTGCGGTGGTGCAGCACTTGATGTATTTGTTGAAGAACCACCGAAAAATCCTGTCACACTAGAACTCATTCAACATTCCAAAGTGATTGCTACACCACATCTTGGTATGTATTTCAACTATTGTATTTGTGAGAATGAAAATTTGAATTGATATCTCTGAACTAATAACGATCATCAAAATTCGATTGAAATGGGGTTGTAGTATCCCAATTTAATCTTCATTCCTTACTTTCTAGGTGCGAGCACAGCGGAAGCACAAGAACGAGTTGCTGTTGAAATTGCTGAACAATTCCTCGCAATTTCTGGAATTTCGAATAAATACAGTGTTACTGGAATTGTAAATGCCCCAGTACTATCTGCCGCAATGTCTGGTGAAAATGGACCATGGATTGAATTATCAAAGAAGTTAGGTCAGTTGGCTGCGCGATTCTTGAAGAAAAATGTGAATGCACCAATTGAAAGTCAAACAGTTGGTCCAGCAATGGCATGCAAGAAGTTTGTTCACACTGCAGTATTGGTTGGTGTTCTCACTGGTCAAACTAAGAATGGACTGAATTTAGTGAATGCACCAACACTGGCCAAAGACATTGGGATTGATATCAAAGAAAGTCATGTCGATGGTGATGTTGATGGAGTGATCGTCAAAGTGGGACATCACCAAATTAAAGGTAGAGGAAATACAATTATGTCTATCCATTGAACCGTAGTAAGGTAGTCACCTACAATAACATTGTTTGATGTGCTTGTTTAGGAACTGTTCGAAATAACGAAGTTGTGTTGCTGTCCATCGACGATGCTGTATTCAATAATGGTATCCAATTAAGGGACTACATTTCACTCTATCATTCAAATGGGCCCCAAGACCTCGCTACAATTGTAAATGCATTCACCACAAAAGGAATAAATATCAATAGCTTGAATGCAAATGAAAATTGGTTGGCGATAGAAACAAGTCAGGAAGTCTTCATTCCTATCACAGGCATTGAGAGCTTTTGAAATGAATGATGAATGTGTGGGGCACCACAATTATTATGAGCAAGATCCAGAGAACATGCGATTAATTTTTCGTGAATGTGATAGGTACGAATGATTGAGAAATCAGAAGAAAAGTGCGATCATTACTATTTTGAACATCATGTCTCGAGGAGAGTATGGAATGTAACACGATCGATACGTTTTTTATACAAAGTTATGCGTGAACAATAGAAAGAAAACGAGATGTTAATACACTGAAAAAGAAGTATTCTAAATAAACAAAACTATTTTTACACTTGAAACAAAATGAAATTTTATTCATAACTGAAGAGCCCATTTCCAGGAACATATCCATAATTAATGGTGTCAACAATTAAATCCATCCATAACATAATTATTCGATCATGAAGGAATTAGCAGATAGAAAAGAGATACATATATCGCATTGAACAAAACTGCTAATTCAATTCGCATGCACAATATCGGAATCAAGTAAATGTCTTCGAACCAACGCCAAGTGAGTCGCCGATTGCATCATGCTTTGCACATTAACTCTCCCAGGTCGCAAGTTTGAGGATAAAGTAGTGTCTATTCTAATTTTAGTTGCTTTTAACTGAATCGGAAAAGGTTACACATTGACTAGTGTGAAGATTGTCCAACCCCATGCTATGGAGAGTTGAAACGACTGCGGGATGCAAAGAGAATTTATTTTTGAAGAATATAATAATTTTCTAGGAGAATATTACAAAGACCACATTGTTATAATTCTTATCATCATCATTTTGTCTGTCATCATTGTCATCATTACAATATATTATTCTTGGTTGTCGAATAGTTTTTGGTAGCAAATCATTTTGCATTCAAAGAATACAATCTACTATACAGATTGTTATCGAACAATATTATAACATACTTATAACTCGTAGAGAGAATTTATATAAAAATAAATTTCTGCATGTCGGAAATATTTTTATGATGAAATACTTTAGTGGATCAATGTTTTTGTGTTTTCAATTAGTGATGGGCGTCGTGTTGTATTATAGAACATGCAGTAATAGAAGTATAGCACAATGAAATAGTCATCAAACTCACATCAATTTCGTACACAATGAATGTGCCATATAAGCAAAATAATTTGGAGAAAAAAAAATACTGGAGAGTCTCTCCTACAAGCAATTCATTTATTTTTATTGGTAACGAATGACGTTGAAATTGTGCAGAAAATATTGGTCTTATCGATTGCTTATCGAGAGCTATAACTGTATACCAACTTTGGTGTTAATCCTAGCAGCGAGTTTGCTCATCATGTTTCAGAATCGAAAACTTAAATAACAATTCATGACTAGGTTCTTCTCCTCCCCAGTCATTATAATTCCATCACATGAAAGTATGCGGTATATTGTGGGTATACACACTGAGGAATTTTGGCTCATATTCGTTCATAGCTTACGACTGTGCAACCACTAAGTGTGAAAGTTACACCATCCTGTGAAAGTAAAATGATTTGTTCGTTAATGAAACCTCGCCAAAAAGATTGTGCATATAAAACTTCGTTGAATGATACTAACTCGAACGAGTCCTGGTAAATCTGACCAGAAATCATAGTTGGGAATTAACTCTAGCCCAACTGCTCCACGGAATATTTTCAATGCAGCTGCACCACCAATGAAGTATAACCCACTGAATACACAGAATATGATGACCAATAGCGAACCTGTTGAAAGTCCCCTTGCTTTCAGTCTACTTATACAATTGTAGTGTGATACAAAAATCAGATTCTGTGGAAAGGAAAGTATCTGTTGGTTCCTGGAAATCTCATCCAAGGAGAAAATGCTGAAGATGTCTGAATGATTCCAAACTGACTCACGTATTTGTTATTGCTGGAAGAATCGAGCTCTAAATAGGATGTACTGCATGTAGGGCAGCACACTAGATTGATTCTTGTTTCGTGCACAGCTACATTATCCGAAGATTTATGGTGAAATACCAAGTGTCTTTCATTTGACAATTCCCATTGACCTTCTTCCGCTTGCCCCAGGTTGATAGATTTTTTTTCAGAATTCAACATACACAGCTAGAATTAATGCAAACATGATTGTGAATTGTATAGAATGTACGATCATTTTGCATAAAAAATATCATGTGAATGTAGAAAACATCTGTTGAATAATATTTGTAGTTATTATGATCATTATACATCAACAGAGAGTGCTGATATCATTTCAAGAATATACCGTAGATACTCATGATTCATATGTAATCATGTGAAACGTTCATGTATTCCATCGAATGCATCAGAATTAATTCGTGCCGCCATGTGAATACGTGGATGTGGTTACATGCACGATAACCATGCATCCTGCTATATTTTCAACCATAATATTTAACAAAACTTCTAGTTTTGAGACTTTTCTGCTACGTCGGTTGCCTTCCTTCGGGTAATAATGTTGAATATAATGAAAGAATGAGGCTTCATTTGATTTGAAATGAAAATCGAATATTATATGGGATTATGTTACTAACGAAAGGGTCCTCTAATTTCAAAGAATGAAGAACCTCATGATAACTATCAGTTGAAAGATTTTTTTCTATACCCTCTTCATATGCAAATGAGAAGTTCGTTATCACAGATATCTTTCATAACTTACCGAAGTAGAATTACATTCAGAAACATTCCTGATTGATCCATCAAATGTTAAATTACCATTTTCACACGGTTTGAATGTGAAGTTCCCAGAACCAATATTAAATCTGAAAAAATAAAAATATATCAAATAAGGAGATGAATTACGTAGATAATTCTGAAGAATTGTCTGAGATTTTCAGATCATGAATGGATGCGAAAAAAAAGACTAGATCGTATATAAACTCACTTTTGATTTTTCAACGAGGTTAAACTATAACCCATGCCATCTTCGAGCATACAGTAACAAGATGTTGATTCTACACATTGTGATAATGCTTCATGAGTTGAAATAATTACGAGTATTCCAAATATCAGAAAACGAACACTCAACAAGTCCATCTTTCTTTGCAGTTAATATCTAAACACGAAGTAAACAACAGTGGTACAAAAATAGATATGAAAATATGAATATATATATGCTGATGAATTGTGATGTCACTATTCAAAACAAAGTTGATCATGCAGCTGATTCTTCGATAGTCAGTACCCTTCTTTATCGTCAAAACCGAGGCCGGTAACATCGGAATCATATGCCCAGAGATGTCGATGCATAGAGTTGTCCGTCACCTACAGAGATGTCAATGCATAGAGTTGTCCGTCGCGCATCCGTAACACAAAAAATTACAACTGCATCTATTATTGATAAGCTATCGTTTGATGGTGAGTAGCAGACATTAATCGATAAGTTGAAAAATAGTTAGTATGTGATGATAATATATCGATTAAGAAGAATGGTACTCGCATTAATTACCAGATTACACCATTGAAAATGTCCAAAATAAACATCATGTATGAAGGTCAGCTGATCACTCCGTAAAATGTGTAGTGTTAATTTCTCTAAACGAAAGTTTTTGGTTTACTGTTCTATGTCGATGGTTTTTGGAATTGAGTGTGAGACAATTGATGCACCACGAGAATAGTCCATGTAGTGCAATATGAATCCAATCAAAGTCATATGTCGTAAGTTGTTTACGCAACAATTACTCTATCGGATGGATACAGTTGAAATTTTTTTGGCGGCATAGTGTTCTGATATTTAATATCCATTATATCACGCACAAATAATCGATTGAGATTGCAAATTAATTGCAATTGAAGATGCAACAAGAAGGAACACCAAAATTTCTCAAATATCATCAGGATAGCGTAAGAAGCGTCGCATTCAGTCCACGAGTGAGTATGCACTTAACAGACACAACAAAAATTAGGAGAGTTCTTCGTAAATTGAGTATAAGAATTCATGTATCAACAATTGGTCCAATTTTCTTTTTTTTTTTTCGTTTGTCGAGGATATTTAATGGGGAATAGAATGTAGGTACATGAATTCAATGGGGAATAGAAATAGAAGTGTTGTTTCCGAAAAGTTGGACAGTGATGGATATCGAACGGTTCCGTGACTCGAATAATACCTGAATATAATTTTAGGAATAGAATTTTGAAATTTTCGTTCCCTTTGAACAAGATGGTTACGTAAAAAAATAAAACAGAGGATGATAGCACGATTTTTATACTCATCACGAACGATAAAAAAATCAGAAGTATCATCGTGATGAGTTCGAAAAAAGAATTGTTAGAATTATCTGGAGATACGAAATGAACATCAGCAATTAAAGTTGAATTGTTGATATTTTCGTGTCGTGACAAATAACAACAGAAATTACACTTTTGAAGGTGAATGAAATATATTTAGTTACAGGTAGTAAAACAATTCTTCGATTTTTTGGCGAAGAATGCAATTTTGACACATTCAAATTCTAAATTGTGATGACAAACTCCCACTCTGAATGATATTTCCTACCCTATTTTAGCGGTGATGGGAAAATGTTCACCAATGAAAATGTTGGTCTCAAGTTCATGATTATTCCTTCACCTTAACCTTGTCCTACCTTTGAATCGAATGCAGAAAAATTTCATCTCTTTGATTACAGGACAGATATTTATTCTGCTCCGGTGGTCACGATGGAAAGATTATTCTTTACTCAGCATTACGAATGGAATCTGTAATGTGTTATCAGATAACACCACATTATATCACCCAAGCAAAAAAAGTTAATGCTGTTCGTTTTACATCAGATGGATCCAGGGTATAATAAAAAAAATACACAATGTACCACATACATTAAAAATAAATGTAGATCGATAATAGTATAAATATTAATTCCAACAATATCAAGTTTCTTAATGATTAATTTCTCACAATTCTCCTCTTTCGTTACTACAGGTCATTGCTGTCACTAGTGCTCGAAGGTTGGTGGTAATTGATGTTGAGAAGGGTGAACAGCTTCTAGCTTACGACAATTGTGCATTTGGTGGAAAAGATCGAACTGGACTTGCAACCGATCCAACACGACCAAACTTGGCGATATCAGTTGCTTTGAATGGTAAAGGTCTAACGCTGGTAGATTTGCGTATGCCATTACCGCTGGATTTCGTTTATGATGTGAGTACAATATCCAAGTTCTTTCTGTCACTTTAATCTAAAACTGAGTTCAACAGCGTGTCGTGATAATGTCAAAAATATTTTCGCCATTGCAGTTACATGGCTGTGTTATAAGAGATATTTGTTTCCTACCTTCATCATGGCCTTGGCAAAATTCAATATTAACTGGTGGTGTTGATGGAACCTGTAAAGTATCATCACCTGATGGACGAGTTTTGCACACCTTCCAAACTGGCCACACTATCAATACAGTTTGTGTAACACCAGAACCATTTAGTAAAAACACAGATGATGGATTCCACAGTGAGTTCCAATGATAGAAGAAATGAAAATTGAATTCAGATATCAGTCAAGTATTATCATCTTGAACAAGACTATTTCATCACAACTTGTGTTTCATTTTTTTTACCAGGCTTAATGATGAGTGGTGGAGATTTAGTGTCTGCTTATGTACCAGACACTGGCATACAACAGTTGCTTAAGGAACAGAAAGACAGTCCTGTCTGGAAACTTCGTTATACTTCTAACGGTAGTACATTATATTCAGTATGTGATGGTGGAATTTTAAGACGTTATAGAAGATATCCTAACCATCATGAATATCTTGGTGAAGTCTACAGACACCAGGGTGATATTCAAGATCTGGATGTGTCATCGTATGACGAATGTATCCTTTCTCAAATTTGTACACATCGTGTCCTCATAATTTTTCCTCGAGGTTTTCATATATTGTACAGTATTCTGTTTTCTTAATAAATCACTGAAAAAAATAGATGTTATAACTGCCTCAAAGGATCGGAGTGTAGGTGTTCTTCTTCTCGGCTCACCCAATCATGGCTTCACTGGGTACTCAGAACTCACATGATAATATCAGAAAAAATTAATCACATCAAAAAAACGATTTTTCGTGTTGTTATCGTGAATATTGTTAAACAAAAGAATGATTGTTCATATTTTATATACGAAAAAGGAACAAAATTCAAATTCGTTATGTCTTACTCTTGTATCCACTTGTTATTATTTCAGTGCAATACAATAATAAGTGTTATTGAAATATCAAATTGTCTCGACTTTTTGTATATACAGTGAATCAATTGCGGTATGTCAGCAATTGATTTCTGCTCCATTTCACCTTGTTCCTTCAATTCTGCTGTCAGAATGAGGCCACGAAGAGAAAAAATGAGAGAAATGTTAATTCATTGAAAATGCTTATGTGCGAATGTTCGAACACCCATAAGTGATTCACGTTAGTACAAGCATGGTGAAGAGGTGACTGTCAATATTTTTACTTTTTTATTCATGATTATTCCGCCTAAGCAAATGAACAATATTAGATACGGGTTTCCCTCTTTTTTCTTTATATATATAGTGAAGAGGTCAATGAGCTATTTTATTTGTCGTGTGGTTATTGTGGCGAGCACACCTGCACACGTCTGCTCTTGTCTCCATTTATAACATTTCACATATCGAACAATTCAACTTTCCTGTTTCTATCACTTTTCAATTTAATTTTGAGACTATTCATTCATTCAATACGTATCGATAACAATTGTGTGACAATTCATAGCTGCAATTGCTCTACATGGATTTCATTTTCTCTTATATAAATCAAAAAATATTTTTTCAAACATTTTCCATCTCTTCTTTGCTGTTTCGGGTGGACAATTAAAATAATTAGAGGTATAATTAAAAAAATGACTCCACAAATGTCACTGTATGTAATTACGTATTAGCATTTGAAATGTGTTTTCCATACAGCAATTGTCAGTTGTCTACACTCTTAAGCCAAACCTCCTGCTTCATTCTGTCGGACACCCCTCTCTCTAAACGCCATCGTCGTGACTATAAGTCCAAGGCACAAAATAAAATGTATTATTATCGTTGTCATTTCCCAGTTGTGGTCTGGATAGTACTGTAGAATAAACTGTTGTGTGATAAAAAGGAAAAAAAAAGTGAAAAAATATGCGCGCTCGCAATCAACACAGTACGGAAATGGAGTGTGTGAATGTTTGTGCTGTATAATATGAAAGTTTTTCTATAATAAATCCATGAAGGAAAAATGAATAGAGGATAAAATATAAAATCAATAAATAAATAAAAATTCAGTCAGTTTATTGAAAGTAAATATAAAATAATCTGAACATGTGTGTACATCGAATAAGTGAAATTGTGTGTAAATATTTACTGAATCTCAATTCAATATTGAGCTGCAAACTATTTCAGAATTATTTTTAACTTTAACTGTACAAGGGTAATGTTATGGAAATTGCTATTCATGACTAATTAAATCGGTTCAACAATCGCGGGGGTGATTGTGATGAAGGAGGAGCTTTTCTACATGAGCGTAAAATTGAATGATAGCGATTGAGAAAAGGTCAAGGCAGAACAAGGACTATATCTGAAAATAGGCGTATAATATATCTTAGTAATGACGACTTGACGTGGGTGGCAGCTATTTTGCGTCATATCATTATACTATTTCATTTATGGCAACTGGTGCGGAAACTTTATCAGCTATCACATGGTTATTTGCATATAATAAATAAATTTAACAATATATCTAGTACACTTTTTTTTGTTGCTTATTGAATTTATTTTTTCCGGCAATATTTCTTTCACGTATTTGTCGTTTGCTTTTATCGCTTTGTATATTTTATCACTTGGTGTGTGTTCACGTTTGTGTCAATGATAATTTGAAACGTAGGTTGAAACGGAAATCACGAACTTAGAAAAATAGTGAATTTTCTGTTTTCCGATAAAATTTAGCTATTCAACGTTGTCTATATCGCCAAAGATTGGAGGTGATGTGCTCGAGAATTTTCTATTAATTTTTCGATCAAAATTTTCGAGGGAATATTAAAAAGTGGAAGTGAGCGTGTCTGGTGTAGGATCAATTGTTTTACTTAGTTTAACAAAAGTTTATCCGGCTGCACAATATTTCGTGAGAAAACAGGAAAAATTTTATCATCAGTCGTATTTTATCAAGGACTGATCGAAGCACGAGCACTAAATAATGAATCATCCAATACATCGAGATGATCCTATAAATATTTTTTCATTTCCCTAGATAAATGAATTCGATGTCGTTTGTCGTTTTCACCCACACGTGAATTTGCTGCTCAATGATATTTCCTATAATGAGAATAGCATCTCAACATTTTCGTCCGCTTTGGAAAAATATCAATTGCTAAACGTGTCATCTTATTGAATCAATTCTAGAACTTTTTGTTGGGAAATGAGTGAATGATTTGGCGTTGCTAACATTGATAAATGGATTTGTGTGAGTGAATAAATCAAGGAGCGATGATCCGATGATGAAATTTTATTTGTGCTCTGAAGTAATTTGATATTCATCGAGAGGATTGTGAGAATAAAAAGAAACCGACGAAAACACCAATCTGATTGTCATTTATTTGAGTAAAAGTGGATTCATCCATCAATTTTATACAAGCGCAGTGGTTAAATTTTCATAAATTTCTCAAATGGCAATTAGTCATCGCTACTGAATTGTTGTGGAAGTGAAAGATATGGACAATAAAATGGATTATACAACAAAGTGTTATTTCGTCGAGAATGACAAAATATTTGGTGATTTGTTTTATGTCACTCATCAAACACATGAAAGTCTAGATGTTATAAATAATGCGGGAATTCCTACGATGCATATTCAGAGTGATCGTAATTTGACTCATGAAACATTGGAAACGCCAGATTTTATGGAACTCAATAGATTAATGACAACGAAACAAAAAAGAATTTCACGAAATAATCACAAATATCCATCAAATGGTTGCAATGGGATTCAACATCACAGTCAGAAGCGTCACTTGAAAGTCAAAGCGGTGAAGAAAGAAAGAGTAAATGATAGATCTTTCATACCAAATTATTTCAATTTCATTAAACCTACCAGGAAAAGTGAATCATTTATCAAAGATTTTTGTGCAATTCTCAGAATCTTCCCCTACCAGTAGTACGAGAATCTCACGAAGGAGTAGTGGTATCATCATTGGTTGACCAATTGCTATCAGATATTTATCGATGTCCACGAAGTGATAGAGAACGTTCGGAAAGTGAATCAACAGTTTCTTCATTTCGTCCACGACTAAGGCATCGCTACCTCCAACGGACACGTCTCCAATTAAAAAGTAAAACCACAAATTATAAAACTGTTTTTACTATTTGCAAAGTAACGCAGAAGGAATCATTTCTACTTTCGTGCATTTAATCATTCAAAATCTGTTTATCAAATGAAGTTGGGTGTTTCCTCACTCCATATGATTTCGAATCCACACAAATATTTGTCTAACAAAATTACTGTCATCCACGGATTTATTATCATCAAAGGGATAATTCCTCCTTTGCATCTGTTGGAACCTGGTTCTATCTTTTTCATTACACCACGATGTTTCTTTTTTTCCTTCATCGAAGGCAAAGGTGAGCTGTCAGTAGTATTGGAAACCCTACAAACACATATCAATCATGCTGGTGGATTGCTCATTCGTCAGCTGCGCCGGAGAGATTATCTCTGCACCAAACGCGACAGACAATACGACGTAATCACCGCTCATCTTCAGGCATACAGCAACAAAAGAAGTATGGAAGTGAGAGAGTAAAGTATTTCCGCAAAACTTTTTCCACATCCATACATTCAACTCTCTGTGCATCCTCATTTTCATCTTTCTTGCTTTTTTGTCATCATCATATCGTCCCTCATTTATTTCGCCCATTTTTTTCTAGTCGTTTTTCTTTTCTTCACTGTGGTGATTTCTCCTCAATAACAACGACAACATTTTAAAAATGAAATTCCTTTGTGAGACATCAACTAAAATATTTTTTTACCATGTAGATCGTGATCGTATTTTTTATCCTGTTTTGGTCTTATCACTATCAACATTTCTATCGCTTATTATGAGAATTATTCCATCAGCTTAGTCTCATCGGAACGCGGATAAAATCGATCAATGCACATACCCATAATTATGACAGATATAATAATACTCCCAATCACTCAGAGGTTGATTGATAAATTAATACAGCAGAACCTTCACCATCTAATTATAATCGATTTTGATGAGGTTCATGAATCATTAAATCAACTTGATTATTTACCACTAATAAATTAATTCTTTGATACCTACATGCGCTCCGTCACAATATCTGGAAACGTTCCAAAACTGTTTTGAAAACCCTTAAATATATATCAGTACAAGCCGAAATTTTTCATTCTGTTTGAATGCTCTTGGATCAATGGCCTCTGCATTGCGGCTGGTGCTACATAGGGAGCACCTACTTTACTCTTCTCTTCTTCCCTAGTATCATCAAGAACGCTGTGATATTTACAGTATTCCCAATTCCACGTTAACTCCTAATGAAAAAAGAAAATATTAAGTAGTTGTGCTCATTTTCGTGCCTGTTTATTCACCTCACATTTTGTATAGACCGGTGAAAAAAAAGGGGCATTGGATAATTCGAATAATTTTCGGATCCCATTCTGTTTTCATTCTCACTGGACGAGACTTGGATGAAATAAAAATTCAGCAGAAAAAAATTCGCGTTGGTATGAGTGACTGTGTGAAAATATTTTATTCATAATTGTGATTCATATCCCTTTTTTTTGGTGGAATGTTCATTGAAAATAATATGATTCCCTATATGTTCCGATGTTACGTGGTTAATTAGAATTTATGAACACACTCACACATTCGCACATGCACACAAACACATACACGCAAATTTTGAAGTAAATGTATGAGAACATTCATTTAAAACAAACTGGTTAACACGCGATATGAAGATAGAGTGAGTTTTCTCGCGGAATATACGGACAGTGAAAATTCAATGATCAATAATTATTGCATTGGTGGTTCAGATATGCACAATACGCATGCTCTGTATTTTCGCGATGTTATTTCAATTGGATACTTCATATTTGAAAAGAAGAAAGAAGTTTTGCTCTCTTGCATTCTATTTCAATGTTGTTTCATTGTGAAAACAAATGTTCAATCATTGGAAAAAAAATATTTCTCTGTTGTAGTTGATAATGAATTTCATTTTGTTCTTGTGGACAGGGAGTATTTTGTTTGAATAAAGTAAAGTTTCGTTTTGTATGACATAAAAATAAGTTTATGAGTTTTTCTATGAGTGTGATGATTTATTTGATGGATTGTCTCGAGTTTTCTTTTATGAATAATTGAGTATTCTGTCTGTTACTTCATACACAATAATTATTTTTGTGAGACACATATTATTCGAATTTGTATTCAAATTTTGTATGGAAATTAGTTTCGTAGATAAACAACGAGTATTTGAAAAGTTTCAATGTTTCTCTCGTTCTAGAGTGAGATGGATATGAACATGGAGTAAACATGAATATTGCAATACATCAAGAACTCTGGATTCAGGAATGAATCTTGCAATTTCCCATTGCAAAATTCTGTCAACCATGAATTAGTGGTAACATCCCTTGTAAAAATAGTTACATCATAGTAAGAACAAATTTCAATTGAAATCGCGTGTTTCATTCTGTTCGTAAATTTCATATCAAATACAGTTGTGATAGCTTCATGTTGATGTGATGCGCTGTAGCAAAATCTAAAAAAAGGAAAATCAACTCGAATTAAATTTTTCATGATAGAACGAGAATATCCAAAATATTGGGGAGTCGAAGATGAATCCAAAACAATTTGAATACCTCATCAAAGATATCGTTCTAACTCCAATTATGACTACAAAAATTATCTGACAATAAATTCAAACTTCCCACCCCAGAAGGAAAGCATCAATAATTATCGATTGGAGGCATAATTTTTTTTTCTGTGCCAATACCGAAATGTATGAAGAAATAATAAAAGATAGATCGAAAACCCAAATACATATCCGAATATAGTCAGAAATCGTAGTTAATAATAACACAAGAGTACCAACTGGGTAGCAGCAAAAATGTCTTGTTGAAGCGCTTGCGCGAATTCACTCACACACGAACGTCCATACACAAATGTCTCCATGTATGGAATATGGAGGCCAGGGTAGACCATCGGGTTTCAAGGACTGGCACAGTGTTGTTCGAATAGCTCTAGGGGAATGCCACCCCCTATACATGCTGGCAAACAGTTGCGAGTGTATACAGAACGGTGGCGGTAGATGCGCGCGCGCACGTGCTATACGTTGTTGCTGTCTCGGTTAATCTTGCACACATTTACACAAACACATACACACTTTATTTTTCCCTTCTCTCATTCTTCGCTCTCAGCTGACTCAACGAGACTGTCACGTACACTTGGCACGTTCCGACTGCCCCTAAAGTTGCTGCAGTTTTTCATCTATGTGTGTTTGTCCATTTGTATTTGTGTCTTCATGTGCATTATTATTTTTCTCTCTATTGTCATTAAGACAAAATTCGATTGTGCATTGTGGATACTTCTTGACAATCCCACTTAATTAAAGAGAATAATAATGACAAAATTGAAAGAAAAAAGCGAGAATGATAGAGAAAAATGTGGAAAGATTGAACTGTTATTCGTCACAAATGAATTAATTGAATAATTAAACATCAAAGGATGTATAACTCGACAAATAAAAATAGCAAAGTCCTCAAACAAATGGAGTGAAATAAAACTAAAGCGATGAAGAAAAAAAAATTTTCTCGATAAAGTTCAAATCTTCACGAAAAGAATAAAATGTGTCTGTTATTGATGGGTCTTTTCACTTGTATTATGTCAGGCTGACTATACCAAGTAACTTGACTACTTGTTTTCATTACATTTAATTTATTTACTTCATGTAAACGGTATTTTTCAATCGACATTTCACAATGTTTTCACAGTGTGTTGTAAAATTATTCAAATATTTATTTATGTAAAATTGCGAATAATTATTTTTTTAATCTGGTGAATCGTAACGGAAGTGATTCGAGGTTATCTCAGTACGAGTTCGATACATAGATATATACCGAGTTATCCTCGTGGGTTTACAGCTCTGCTGTTTGACAGTTTGTGGGAAGAACTAGTGAACAAGCGGGTAAAAGGGAATAGACGGTTGACAAAAAGATAAAGAAGGTGGAAGAGTAGGGCATGTCATGAAGGTTGAAGAGATAGTGTCGCGTGCGACAGCTGGAGGTATTATCAGTGTGTAGTGTATATAGTGTATCTACTCTATGTCTAGCTATCTATTATTGTGGTGGAGAAAAAAAAAATGCATTGTGAATTTGTTAACAGAAAAATATTTTCATCAATTCATTAGGGATTAAACGATGAATGGAGGAATATAATGAACGTCACTGACAGACAGTAGTAATTGTTAATTAATTTAATTTTGATACTGCGTCAGTATTGTTTGGGACATGGAGTCTCATCAGTGGAATCATCGAAGATATTCAATGAATTTAATTGGTAATTAAAGAGAGGTGGAACAAAAATGAAACTTGAGAATGGTTGATAATTGTGTACATGTGTGAACAAAGTTTAGGATAATGAAGTAAAAAATATTCTTATAAAGGAGAAGAAATAAAGTTGTGAATAAAAGAAGGATGAAAATGAATTAGCAGAGACTCTAATTAGAGAATGAGTGGATTTTTCAACTCTCTCAAGAGCCTTGCGTCTGGTGCCGCAAATGCTGCTGGTGGTAGTGGTGCCAAGTACCAGGATAACGATGATGATGAAGGTGATGTGTTGTGAGCTGTATTTTGGTTTTGTATATTGAGATATATTTTATGATTTGAAGGGTGATTTATCATTATCATATCTCATTATTTTCCTATGCGATGATATGGTGAATGAAAAAGTTTTACAATCTTCTGATGGATTGTTAACGTATATTCGAGTTCAGGATGGAGAATGATTGACGAGGGAGTCGACTGAATGTATGCGGAAATGAGAATCTAGTGAAAAAAAATTCGTTTTCATTTCTAGAAAATGTAGCGTTTTGTGATTGTTTCTTTTCTTTTCATTATCATCTTTTTCTATATTCTAAGTTGTATGGAAAAAAAGAAAGGGAGAAGAATTGAATAGTAGAGAATATTGTGGCTTATGAATATATACTTTGGTGCGACGCAAATGAGAACAAAAGGAAAAAAGTGAGGCATGCAGTGGGAGTACTTCTCATGTTGATTTCAGGAGAGAAATATGATTTGTTGAGTTGGTTTTGGAAGCGACTGTAAAGCGCTTATTCCTTTCCATAATATGCAAATCATATTCTCTTCTTATTCAGACATTCCAACATTATTTTTTTTTATGTATATATATTGCTTTTTATAATAATATTTGTGGAAAAATATGTCGGAAAATCGGACTGGAGATTTACATTCGCTTTTGGATTTGTTGGAAAATATTTTTTTTTTTCATTCTGGATTCATCTTTCGATTGAGAAATATCTTGATGGATAATGAAATTTATGCGAGTTAGTCAATAATTTATAATATGATATTCAGAACAGAATTTCTGTTGTTATCCCGTGAGAATGGAAAATTGGTATATTTTGAATTTCTGTCCCAAATTGAGCAAGCACTGTGTTCATCATACTTCCGACATTCTCACTCGTTCTCTTGATAACCCCATTTGAATGATAATATAATGATCATAACTACATCATTTCATGCTGGCATTGTCATAAACGAGAGAGATCTAACATTTAAATGAAAAAAGCAAGAAATATGAATCTATTTTTCATTATTTTCATATGAAAGAATAATAAAGAATGAAGAAAGCAGAAATTGAGAAATCCTGGAGACGAAAATGTAAATTTTGGATGAAACACTTCATGTCTACTTCGGCAGTGTTCAATATTTATGAAATATCGTCCACAAAGTATGAGAATTATGATTCGCAATATACAGTGAATCGTAACTCGGTCAACTCCATTTACTTCGTGTCATTGAAATACGATATCACACCAACATTGTCATTTGTTGAAGTGTCAATACACATCTAAATGGTAGAATTGAAACTGCCAATTGAATTTCAATATCACGATCATTGCTCCAGAAATTCCGCCAAACATTCAGTATAATTCCCATGATATTTTGATTCCTTCAGTTATTTAACTCATAGAAAATCCATTCACATGACAAAATATATTCAATTAAAGTAATTACGACTATAAAATATGATTCACCGCCTCTTCAATTTAATTAACTCGACCCCATTAGGTGTCCAATTATTATCAAGACACCATTGAATATACATAATTGAAAATTCTGATGGATATTCAGTTTCCCGCATTACCTCATTATCATTTTCGAATTAAACTTGATAGAGAAACTTCTCGGCATCCTTTAACTCAATCGTGATATTACGAGCTTTATCTATTTATGAATAATCGCAACCTACTTCAGTTTCAAAACTTTTCTGATCGACTCTTCATCTGATCTCTCAACTTATTCATAATTCATAGATAAAATCAAATCCATGGTAGAGAGCAAAGTATCTAAAAAGGAAGTAATACAAAGAGAGAGAGTAAACAGCGCTGAAATATCGTTGCAGAATATCTGAGTTAATGATAAAGTAGAATAATAAAAACATAAATAATTTATTCGCAGTCGCATAGCGATTTTTAAACATACAATAGAACGTTTTCATGTTTGTCGAGCATGACCTTCGTTCATGTGATACATTTTTCATTCAGAAAATACGTTTTCTATAATTTTCCTATTAGTATCTGCAATCCTTCCCATGTAGAAATTTCAGGGATTGATACAATCTCATGTTAAATCATGAATTGGAATGAATAATGAATTATAAAATTGTTCATGAATAAAACAAGCAGTAAATAGAAAGCCTCTCATCTTTCGATCCAAAGCAGTTTTTATTTATCCATTTTAAATCGAATATTCTCACAAATTAAATATGCTTCAAAAACGTTGAACATCGTTAGATATAAAAGAACATCTTTTCATATTCATTGAGTCTAGAATTGTTTTCGAGAGTAAATTTCTCTTGACGGTAATTTTCTCGTCGGAAGTTTTGTGACAATGGTCATTAACCAAGTACCTATTCACTCACAATACTCCGTCATAACACCACATTATTTACTCCATGAAGAGGGTACAGAAACAAAACTAAACAGTAAATAACTAATATATTTCTTCTTGATGAAATGTAGTAGACTATACAAGGGTGCACGGATGTTGTTAACAACGAGTATTACGTGTGAAGTATGATTTGTAAATGATTCTTGGATACAGAGTGGAAGGAGAGGGAATAATAGAGTGAAATGGGGGTTGCAGACAAGAACAGAAAAAAAATAGAACAGAGAACCAGTGCTTGGGGAGAAAAAAAAACTAACGAGAAGTTGCTTATTGTTGCCTTGGCGTCGTCGTTCACTCGCGTCGCAAAGCACAAATGAGCCGTGTTGAACAAATTGCTGAGTTGACCTTACACTCAGCTTTTCTGCCCAGTTCTTCACCGCGTGGTATTTTTTTTCTCTTGTAACATTATACGAAATTAGTTCGATTGTGTGATTAATAATATTTGTCGCCATGAATTAATGCCAATGAATTGTGTCATATAAGTTTTCAATTCAGTCAATGAAAATTCCATTCGTAGATGAAGGAAAAAATTTGGTTGTATTTGTGACTTTAGAACAAAGAGACGATTGTTCTTCCAATGAAATTTTTCGTGCGAAATCTTACCATTTTGGGTTAACATCAGACAGTTGCAAGTGATATATGACGAAGTTACATGTACAGAATGAAATTTTTATATTTCTCCAACCGTTCTCCAATGGGAGAGTAAGATTGAATTTGAACTGGGAAAGCTTCATTGGAAACTCACATGAATATTACATGACCTTTTTCGTTTTTTTATTTCATTCAACGAGCTCCAGTTTTCCGATCAATGAAGAGATACGGTGCGAATAAAGTTAGATACGCTTCCATATGATTATTTAATTTTCGTTAGGAATTTTGGAGTTGCAAATGAATTCTAGAAATGATGTGCTACACTTGGATATTTTCAAAACACGTTCGCATTTGGCACGAATATTATTCCTTCATGGTTCTATTGATAATAGAGTGATAAACCTGAAATGAAAAATATTTGATGATGCATAAAACTGGTCGTGAATCCCAGAAATGTATGACATAACTCAATCACTTTTATTATTCGTTCCGTCATTGTAACATAATTAACTGCTTTTTCATCGATGCAAACACGTAGGTGAGGATACGAGAATGCGCTTCAGCCTGACGCCACAACCGGGTGAAAGTGGATTCACACAATGGCTCGATGCGATGAAAATGGTTGCGAGATTGCCAGGGGGAATACCACAGGAATTTCGGAAACGGGTGAGAATTTATTATTATCGATAGAAGATAATCACAAATGAATAATTCCCATGAGTTAATGTGTTTCATCTATATGAACAATCCTTTATATATTCGATCTGGGAAATGGTTCTAACATTTGTGCTCAACAATTTGTGTCATTTGAATTTTCTTAATTAATATTACCAATTAAAATTGATATATCACTTGTGCAGTTGTGGCTGACGTTGGCAGAACGCCATTTGGAACAGCGTGGAGTAGATTGGAAGCAAGCAGAAAAGCTCTGCTTCAACGAGTGGACCAATCCAGACGACGAGGAGCTTGGTATACAGATAGTAAAGGTGAGAGTGGATACGTGAGATCCCGTTGAGACATTGGATAATCCGTAGCCTTTGATCTTTTAATTTGAAGTTGCGAATGATACTGATAACTTGGTACCATCAGATACAATTCCATTTACAACAGTTACGAATAAATTTATGGAATGTTGATTAGAGAAATTGCCATCAATTTTCACCGGATGCTGATCGATAAAATGGAGTTATCTATGAAGGGATGCAATTTAGAACCGAGAGAAGACGGCACATCCGATCACTTTCTCACAATTTGCAGATGATCATTTTGTCAATTTTTTTTTTAGTTATTCTTCTCATTCTTGATCATTCACAGCAGACAATCGATATTGTTCAAATGTTTCTGCAGAAGAATTGTGACGTTATGATTCTAATAAAAAAGTAGGTTGAGAATGCGACGTATCAACTTGAACGTCGAAGTTGAACACAATTAACACGATAGTGAATTTTCTACTCGTTGCAATTTTCCTCATTCACCCGCCGTTCTTCAAATGAAAATTGAGTACTAATGAGCAATTGAATAATTGTTTTTATCTTTATTTTGTGTGGGTCTTCACCAAAAATCAAATTTCTATATCGGTGAAATTCATCCTTCCAATGGTGCAGTATTCCATGATAAAATTAATTAAATATTGCGTAATTTATTATTCGCTGGAATATCGTTAGATCAATATTTTTAGTAGCATGAATTCACCAAACGTTATTTTCAGCGATGCATAAATGTTTCGTATTGAGTTATATAATATTTGTCTATGTATCCACGCACAAACTTCTGACATCTGATCGCGATACACATTTGTATATTTTATGCATTCGACAGTTCAATGCCATCTGGAGCAATTAATCCAGTTTCATAAACTTAACTGGATATTTATTACGTTTGAAAATTGTGTACTCAGTTGAGTCTTTTCAACACTTCACTATGTAGCTCATCTACTCAAATACCGCTGAAACGAGTGTTAGAGAATTTGATTAATGTGGTGTGACACTTGGAATAATATTCCAAAGTGTTTATATAAAGCACAAAACTATTTATTGTAATAATGAAACTGCCATTGGTGTATTTGAATAGATAATGAAAATTAAACATGCGTGGGGAGATTGAATGTCTCGTTGATTTTATCAACTACAAAAACATAGTTTTGATGCAAGTTAAAGAGCGATGGAGGGTTTAGAGAACCAACTGAAACAGATTCGCCCCTTTAGCATTGAAATATTTTCCATCCCTTCTACATTCATTGTATTATTTCTATTGCTCTTCGTCTGTTTTGAATTTTTACGAGGCAAGAATGGAATGAAAAGCTTAAAGTATAATATCACCGAAAAATTACTTCAAGGATTATTACCATTGAGAAACCCACAGAATAAATCGATTACCTAACTACATCAATTTGTATTTCTCATGCAGGATTTACACAGAACTGGATGCAGCTTATTTTGTGGCGCAGCCGGCCGGGACAATCAGGCTGTGCTGCGTCGTGTACTGCTTGGATTTGCACGGTGGAATAAATCTGTTGGATACTGTCAGGGATTAAATGTTCTGGCAGCACTTGTTCTTCAAGTCATGGATCGCGCCGAGGCATCGGCGGTCAAGGTCATGATCTATCTCATTGAAGGTGTTTTACCTGAAGGTTATTTTGCTGACAATTTAAGGGGTTTATCCGTTGATATGGCTGTGTTTAGGGATTTATTACGCATGAGGTTACCAAAATTATCAAGACATTTGGAAGCACTTCAATGTGATGCTAAAGATAAAGCAACAGGTCAGTGAAATTTTTGCTTTTTTTCTTTTTATATAAATTATTTTTCTCTGATACTCTATGTTGATGGAATCTGCTAATTTCAATGGACATAATGATTATTGATTTTAGGTAGCAGTTATGAACCACCATTGACAAATGTTTTTACAATGCAGTGGTTTCTCACGCTATTTTGTCATTGTTTACCCCAAGACACGGTATTTCGTGTTTGGGATCTGATTTTTCTTGAGGGTGATGAAGTTCTTCTACGGACAGCCCTCGCCATTTGGGAAGGAATCTCTGAGTGCGTATTCATGTGATTTTTCATAGATAAAGAGCACTTATAGAGAAGTGGCCTGATTTGTCATTTGCTGTTAGATATAGATTGATGTTAATCAATAATGAGTTGGGGAATGTGGTGTTTGTTTCAATTTGGAACTATCACAAATGGGTAGTCAAGCAAATAATGTTCTTAATATTTCTCCTGCAATTTTTTCTGTTCTTTTTCACAGTCGCATAATGCCCGTAACATCTGCTGATGAGTTTTACAGTATTATGGGAGTTCTCACGAGAGAAATGCTCGAATTCACTGACACGAATAATCTTATAAAAGTCAGTAATATGTTTTCATGATTCTCCAATGAATTTACCACCATACTTGATATATATGGATTATATTCTGATGGATGATCTTATAATACCAGATGATCGTGAGTATGGGACCACTACATGGTATCACGGATTTAAGAGAGAAACACAGGTATAATATTACACCATGGGCGAGAAGATTAAGTGATGATGAAGATACTGACACGGAGGACGAAGAAAAATTAGCAGTTGCTGCAGCAATGTTTGGAGTTTCTCAGCGTGCTAAAAAAGGTATTTGAATTCATATTCCACATTGAATCCCCATTCTTCTCACAAAAATGAGAGAATATTTCAGGAATGGTGTTCATTGAATTTGATGCCTTTGATATTGATAGAGGGAATTTTCATTGTTAATTGCTACAGCTTGGTTTAATTCAAACTCAAAGCGTTGATACCACAAAAGCGCGAAAAATAAACGAATGTTAATGAATTTCATTGTACTGCCATTTGAATCTCATATCAATTGACATCTGATATCTATTTCTGCAATCATACTGAAAATTGTATCATATTAGTGTTTGACAAAACGTATAATTGCAGATCGTCGATCAATTGTGCCAGGTACATTGCAAACAACGAATTCAACTGGTGATCGAGACAAGCTTGCTTTAGATATAAGCACATTGAAACAACAATATTCCAAATTACGTGAACGTCAACGACAAGCTCATATAATTCTTTCTGGTAAAAGACGAGGCAAATGTCTCTTTAGTCTAAGTAAGAATCATGTCATTGTGATGAATATATCTGAACAATAGATCTCAAAATTTTTGACAGCTGCTTGTGCAAGACAGAATATTGTCACATCATCAGCATCACAAGCAATGAACCATCTTCTGGTTGGTAAAAGTGCATTAGTGAGCGCCAAAACCAGACAATTGGGTCCACCCCCAGGAACAATACCACCAAAAACACGGATAGCGTCCATTCACAGTCCAAGGAATCAAATCCGACGTGATAAACAGGGTGTCACATTGCATTGGAAAGACACAAAAAAATTGAAAGAAACAAAAAACGAACCAGCAGGTAATGATCTCTTCTATGTGTTGAAAATTTTATTCAAACTATTTCTATCAGAATCAAATTCTTCGCGTATATAATTCAAATCAAGAACTCTCTTCTGTGCGGTTGGCAATGTAGATTTTTTCATCATCCGTTGGAAATTCTGCCCGTTAGTAGATTCTCTGTCATCGATTGTCGCTTCTGTTCTGCTCCAACACTCTTCCTGTCGGTCAAATATCGATTAGAAAGAGAATGCCAGAATCATCAGCTAGTTCGTAATGTTTGTGACTTGTTCGAAACCGTCATGTTTTAGAGCAGGTGTGGCCAACGAGGTCAATAGCCGCTGTATTTAGTGTTTCTGTGACGTGTTAGGTTGCACCACCTGTTTCATGTTTTATTCATGTTGACACATATATATCTCGCCCTGATATCAATCGATATTTCACATAGTAGTTGGATAAACAAAGCTTGCGGAATATGCTCAGAATCAGTGTAGAACATCGAAGCATGAATCATCAATGTGTTATTTAATGATTGTGCCTTTGTTTTTTGTTTTTAGTGACAGAAGAGTGTGAAACTGAGCCAATATCGTCATCGGATGATATAACCATAAGTCGAAAATCATCATCGTCTTCTTTACTGTCACGACGTGGTAGTGCGGACAGTGACAGTGATAGCACATCAACAGAGCTGTGTGATGAGCCTGATCGATATAGTGACAGTGAAGAGCTAACATCAACATCTGATCATTATGTGATGGTTACTGATGATGAGAAGAGCCCACATAGGAGCTCGTCTCCAATATCATCTGTCAATATATCAATACAATCGCCACGTAATTCCACTAAAGAGTTATTGAATGGCAGAAATATCTGTGATGACTCGAAAAACGCTGAAACTTCAGCCTCAATTGCCAGAATAACTGATCAAATAAGACGATTGTCGGCAGGAGAAGATTGTAATTCATTGGGAGAGAAACATTCAAATTCCAACATTGGCGAGGAGAATGTTGTCGACGAATTGGCGAAGGATAATTCAGAGTTGGGAATTGAAGAAAATTCAGTGAATGAGAGTGGGAGCATTGGAAATAATTCGAGAATACCTGCTTTGGATGGTTTGAATTTTACAAACGGAGGCAATCCAGTGACGATAAATATAAATGAAAGTGTGGATAGTGAAGTGTCACCATCAAATAAAAACGGTGTCACGAAATTTCTGCCAGATTTATCATCATTGAAAGAGGAATGTACAGTATCGTCGTTAAGTAATACAATCGATATCAAAACCAGTACTGATATATTGGAGAATAATTTAAGGAGACGGGACAATATTGATGTGATGTATTCAACATCACGGTCACTCGATATGTCGGAGGATGAAGAACATGAATCACACCACAACAAAGTTCCTATTTCTACTAGATCTAATACGCTCGATTATGCGAATATATATTCGAATGTTCCACAGCACGATGTGTCAAAATCGAATGATATTGAAAGTGTTTATTGTTCAAAATCATATATTATTGGTCACATACCAATATCTCCTGCTACAATTGATAAAAAACTTGGAAAATTATCTGATAGAAAAATCTTATGCCACTTGACATCAACGACAGTTACTCCACCAACTACAACATTGAGTGCTGGAATTCATAACTTGAACTCAGAACCAAAACTTTTGACATATAATATGGATAGACCAAAGTTATCAGTGGATTATAATTCAAGTTTGATGCATGTTTATCAAGAAAAAAAATTGATAAGCCCAAAATCACCAGAGAGCGCTACATCGGTGAGCTCTGGTGAAACAATGGGACCAGATTCAAGAGTTTCCAGCATTCCAACAACACCACTTACACCATTGACATCAGAACTATCTAAATTCAATGCTAATAAATCTGAATGTTCGTCAGTCAGTTCAGAATCGAAAACATTGACTTTGGTATCAATGGACTCCAATGATATTGGACAGTCGAGATCAAAGATGGATTCAAGACCAGATATTTGCAAAGCTCCCTTCGATAAATCGACTCCATCGACGCCAATAAGTACAGACTCTTTGAAGAATAAATCAGACTTAGTGAGTCCATCGAAGTTGATTGCCAGTAGCTCAAGTGATTCTTACACTAACAGCCCAAGCAAAGTCAAATGTACTGACAGATCATTCAGCTCGGGACTTCAATCACCAATAAGTGCCAATTCAATAAAATATACTGCTAATTATAGAGGACAAGATGATTTATCAGAATCGCCTATTGATTTAAGTTCGGCAACTTCGCCATTTTATCCAATTGCTAATCCCAATCAAAAATCACCGTCGCCTAATCGTACGATAATTCAGCGTAAGAATATTACAGAATTTGATGATATCCAGCCTGAAAAGCTCGCGTTTTCAAAAGATTCAACTAGTACAGCCATGTATCTATTCGAAGATATGCCAAAAGTATTCAAAGTTTCGTCCATTGAAACCGATAAAATAACCAAAACTAATGATGATTATGATTCAGGGAGGCCATTTGAAATGGAATTAGCTGAGACATTGTCATCAACTAGATTGAAGAATGACTCAGATATATTGACTGATTTGTCAGGCGAAAGAAAAAAAGTTATTGACTTCGATAAAAAAGTTTTTCATAGTGATATTGAAGAGCGTTTATCAGAAACTGGTGACACAGTATCACCATTGATACGTGAAAAATATGACATTCGTTCAGCGCTTCATTTGAATATCAGTAATTTTGATAAAATTGGTGACAAACACGATGATAATTATTCAACACCGTCGAGAACACGTGATACTGCAAAATTATTTGAGAGGAGTAGTAGCAGTCTAGAGAAACGATTCACTGAAATGAAATTATCAACCTCATCTGATGATTTTCTAACCAGCAAAAAGAGATCGAGTGATATACTGGCAGACTTACGTCATCTAGAAGCAAACACAATTGAGGCAACCACCAATTCTCAGATAGCAGATACAATTATGACCAGAAAAACAGGGTATGGCTCAGAAGATTTGAAAAGTTTGGAAGCTCGACGGCAGGATAACTTCAGTGATTCGGCTAGTGAGTTCTCAAAATACCGTTTGGACATCCCAAGCATTAGTGTATCTGCTGATGGTCGTAAAAGTTATATAGTCGAACCGAAGATTCAGATTGATGCCAATAGTGATAGTATTCTGAAGAATTATACGCAAAAAAAAGACAACGGCGAACCAGATGATGATAAAGATTCAAAATTAGGTGTTTGGACGAAAGTTAAACCGCGCAAAATTGGTGAAAATGGACGCAGAAGTAGCAGTGATCGAGCATTTAAAATAATGCAAGAAAATTCGGCGATACTTCATAAAATTCTCACGTGCCAGGCGAAAAAGTGTCTTCCGGACTTAGAAGAAATATCGAAAGAGATAACAATAAGTCCCATTAATGAAGAAATATCTAAAATATTCAGTCCGATATTAGAGAAAATGGGTTTGAATGAGCATGAAATAAATGAAGAATTGGCACGGATAAACTTCAAAGATTTTGATCAAATGACGGTTGCCAGTGGATCGGAATTTGATGCGAAAATAAATGATGAATTGTCGAAATTATCTTTGATTGACGATAATGAGGTTGTCAATCAATCGGATGTAGATGATACGACTGAAGGTGATTACTTGAACACGAGAGATGCTCTAATTGACAAACAAATCAATGAAGAGCTTTCGAAGTTATTGGCGAATTACGAACACGAAGCTTCACCAATCGCCCATACAAGTCTTCGTGATAAGGAATCATTAAGTCAAAATCCAAGCGAAATTGAAGCGCTTGATTTATCCAGCGTATCAACAAATGTTTTCTCCTATCAATCATCAAGTGATTCAATTGAAACTAAAAGTGATATTGGCTCTATCCAGGATTCAGTTCTTATCCAAACGGAGAAGTTTTCGCAATATACTGAATCTGGTAATGGCGTCCAAAATTACGATATAAATGCTGTGAAATATGAATTGCACAATTTATCACCAAAAAGTGACATTGATATTTACCAAGAGTTGGAAAAATTGGATAAAATATCGTCAGCACGTGTCTTTCCATCATTCACAACATCATCTGTCATAACACAAACATTGAATTCACCAAATCCATACATCTCGGAATCTCCAACATTATTCCCTCAACTTCCACAATCAGCAATTGAATACTCTGCTGATCCGGAGAAACCATTTGAATCGTCACCACTCAAAAGTCCTCAACATGTGTCGTACAAACCATACGACTTCCAAACGACAAGAATTTCACCATTGAAACCATCATCGAGCAATTTAATTTCACGTTCATATCAAACATCATCATTGAGTGAAGGCATTGAATTTAATGAACGTAATGGAAGTACATCGAGAAATTATGATTTAGAAACAAGCCGAAATTCATTAACAAAAGAGAGCCTTGAATTCCGTGTTCGATATGATAATGATAAATTATCTAACCAACAAATAAATGACGATTTTTCAATTGAACCATACCAAACTGATTTGCCTGATTTAGATCGTGGCGCTTCATATTATGCTGATGAATCTCCAACCACATTAGAGAGTTTGAACATTGAAAACGATAAGCAAATAAATTCAAAAGCTTCACCTTTAGATTATTCTTATGATATAACTACAGGTTTATACAAGAAAAAAATTCCTACAGTATCCGAACATTATCTATATTCTAAACCACCGGCCATTGATGATTATGATGGAGAAAGATACCAATATAATGATGAAGAACAATACTTAAGCGCAGCTGCACGACGCACTGGTATTCATTTTTATCCACCAGAAAATCTGTACACTGGCCGTGAGTACGTTCCAAGCTCCATCAGCAATTACGTTTGTTCAAAATTATCACCAAGTTTAGAAGCTGCTGGAACATCAGAGTCAGTTTCCGTAATTGCATCAGAATCTGTCGACGAGTCTGGAATATCAAAATATTCTGAAGTTCCAACCTCCAGAGATTCCATCGCTTATCGTAAAAGTCCAATGACGTTAGGGCCATTAGAAGCAGCTAGCAGAGTTTATAGTGGCAAATTCCATGAGACGCCGAGTCCCAAATCGCAATTCAATCCATTTCCTCAGAGAACTACAACTCGAAGACCAAAGGAATTGGGTCTGAAATTAGGTCTTTATTCGCCTTCTACTCCTGGCTCTACTGGACAGTCCAAACGATCGTAGTGATGGATTTTTATGGAAAATTACTTATTAATCCACAGGAATTGTGATGACAAAAGAACCCAATGGAAGCTGAAAAAATTGGGAGAAAATAATGAAATGATTTGTTGTAAATGGCCTATTCATTGCGTTTAACAACAATTGCAGTGTAGTTTTCTTTTTCATAAATCAATATAACTGTCCCCATATAACGAAACTTCAAGTATACGTGAAATTCTCGAATTCAATGTCATGCTCAAATTTTTATTTCCAAAATTATCTCCACTGTCGTAGTTGTTGTTCTATTTAAGCTTGCAATACAACTGCAGAATTTGGCTCGATTTTTTTTATTAGCCATTAATTGTGTTGCTGACACAGAAATGGTATCGATAAGCCTAGCAAATATAAACAGATATATAATTAAAGTCAATTATTGCTTGAAACAAACAAAACAGAGTTAAATGAATGATTACTAAAAGCATTAGTCATGTATGAATTTGTTTGTAATACTGTTGAACAGGCCATACATTTTATTTCTACATGTCATTATGCTTTCATTTCTCATTTTTAATTCACATTCACTTGTGAAATACGAGAATTGATGAGGATTAGAGAGGACAAAAATAAATGACAAACAAACAAAGAAAAACTAACAATTGTGCTGAGAAAGTAATCGATGTCCAAAGAAAAAAATAATATAAAATGTATATTCGAATGAATTACAAATTTTTTCAAAAGAGTATTTATCACGTTAATGATAATGAAAAATAAAATAAAAAAAAGCCCAAGTTTTATGATGTTGATATAAGGATTGTGCCGAAAGTAATTATTAATGGTTGTCTACGTCGACGGAACTTTGTATCTAGAATTGAAAATTTAATTAATTGATCCTTTTTACCCACATTCAACCCCAATATCATTTTGAGAATGTGTGTTGTGAGCTCAATACATTACATCGTTTGAACAAATCTCGTTATTTATTGTTCTACGGAGTGAAAATGTGAGTAATTTATGATGAATACATAAAACGATTGATATTTATTGTGAAAAAATAAATATTGATATAGAAGGTTATAAAAATACATTGGAAAAATTATAACTAAATTCATTTCAATCAATGTAAATATTTAATGCGCGAACACGAATTACCGCCGACATAAGACTGTAATATGTATATATTTATATATACATATATACAATTAATGTAATA